>CM039594.1:33943759-33992078 GCA_022457205.1 Saccharum spontaneum
AGAAACATTAGTCCTTGCGCTAGCACATCGTCCCTGCACTTCCCGTTCAGCTTTACAAGCAAGATGAAACAGTTTGGTTACGTTATTGTATTCTTTGTAAGCGAGGATATCCTGAATTTCCCGATTTAATCCACCTAAAAATCTAGCCATAGCAGGTTCCTCATCCTCCTCTAATTTACAACGCAACATACCTGTTTGTAATTCCTGATAGTATTCTTCTACACATTTAGATCCTTGTCTCAATTGCTGCAACTTATTTATCATATCACGGGCATAGTAAGATGGAACAAATCTAGCTCTCATGGCTCATTTCAGCGCATCCTAAGTTTTAGGTATGTTATGAGGATTTTTCTTACCATATTCGATCCACCAAATAGAAGCAAAATCTGTGAACTCACTAGTAGCAGCCCTAACATGTGTGTTCTCAGGAAATTCATGGCATGCAAACTTTTGATCAACAGCAATCTCCCAAGTAATGTATGCATCAGGGTCATATTTACCATCAAAAGGAGGTATTTTAAATTTAATCTTACTGAAAGCATCATCATTATTGTGTACCTCGCGTCGGTGGCGGCCACCCATACCTCTACGGTTGTGACATAGGCGACGTCGATCACGAGTGTCTCGATCATCATGTTCAGTATCACCTGTGTATTCTTCATCATAACTACCATCCTCTCGATCTTCCTCCTTTTCTTCTTTACGCTGATCTTTATCATTGTTGTGGAGGTCATCAAAACGCCTCAGCAGAGCAGCAAGGCTTTTGTCCACACTAGCAATGGACTGCTCCAAACCTGCAAGCTTGTTGTTTGCGGCAATCTGAGTAGCCTCCAACTGCCAAAGTTTGTCATTTGTCACCTGCAAGTCATTATCAAGTCCCTCCGTGTGCAACTTCACTTTCCTTTCAAAATGTTGTATGATGCCCTTTGTGTGAGGCGAATGTGGAATTTGGTTATCTTCGTCGGTCCCTGGCATGGTTCAAAGACAAAGACAACAAGAAGACAAGTGAAGAAATAAAAGCCCTACAACTACTAGGATGTAGCTACAGCAAGTCGCTCACTCTCCACCTATTACACAAGTTCTTACCAGTTCTTACCTTGCTCGATAGGAGGGGTCATCTACCAACAAGTCTGCAGCAATGGATGAAGTGTATCGGTGCCGCAGCACGAGACCTGTCAAGCTGTAGAATATGTGGAGCTATAGGTGGGCTGAAACAAGGAACAAACTAGCACCATGTAACACCCCTGGGTGTTAAGCATGCATTATCATTTCAAAGCATAAGCATTCAACATCATTGCATGATTAGCATTATTTGAATTGTAGCTTTTTCAAATTAAATTTGAAAAACAAATAAATGGGAACCCTAAGTTTGATATAAGTGTCAAAAAGTTGGTGTACTTTTGAGAAGTAGCAATTTTATATAATCTAGAATAAATCAACTTGATTATTGGAGCAAATTTTGAATTGAAGTTTTCCTCAAATTCTGTTTTAAAAATATTCTAAATAAATGAGTTTTTGATTTTAAATTAGCTTTAAATCCCAAATTCAAAATCTATTGAGAATTTTGAAAAGTGCTCTACATGAAAGTTGTAGAGAATAAAATTTTGAACAACTTTCATTTTGGGCCAAAATTCTGAAAACCCCTTTTTCATCTCCAAATTCGAATTTGAAACAAAGAAATAATCTGAAAATATTAATTATAAAAGAAAAATCGGATTTTTCACTTGTGGGCTTCGGCTTCCCTTTCGGCCCAGCTTCGTTGGTGGCCCGGCCCGTGCCCGCGTCGTCTCCCTCCCGCTCCCGCGCGCGCCCGCGCGTGGCGTCGTGGCGCCGCGGCAGCGTTCGGCCGCCGCGTGGCCGTACGCCGTCGAAGCTGCGCGACACGCGCCCTGTGGCCCCCGCAGCGTCCGCGCCCGCTTACCCCCCCTCCGCGCGCTCGTCCGCCTCGGTTGCTCCCTCCATTCTGCCTCGCCCGCCAGCAGCAGCAGCAGCAGAGCTCCGCCACGCCATCGCCGGCTCCCGAGCTCCGCAACCGCCTTAGCCGCCGCTCCGGCTCACCGCATCCGCCTTCGTCTTCGCCCTCGCTGCGCCTTGTCGTTATGCATCCGGTGCTCGCCTCGGCCCGCACGGATTCGGCCTCCATCCGCGGTAATGGCTCGCCGGAGTTCCGGCCGAGCTCACCGGAGCGACCCGCTCCGTGGGCCGCACACCTCCACGCCCCTTCTCACCCACTTCTCGAGCGCACGAGCACCGCACTTGCACCATGAGTCTCACTGACCTCACCGCGCGGCCCCTCTCGGTCGGAGTTGGCCGGCCGACGGCGTCCCGCGCCACCGAGCCACCATGCTCACCGGCGAGCTCGATGCCGAGCTCGTCTGGCCACCCTTTAGGCACCGCTGGATTCGCGTCGCTGTGAGGAACACGGTGGTGCCCTCCCCGTCGTCGGAGGACTCGCCAGCGGCGAGATCCCGGCCATCCGCGCCGCCTCTGGCCGGCTACGGCTGACGGGTGGGCCCGTCTGACCCGTGGGTCCCGCCTGTCTGTCTCAGCGTTTCAGTTCCGGGTGTCACAGCGGGGTGCACGTAGCGTTTAAGGCCAGTTTTGATTTTCGGTTTTAAAGAAATTGATTTCCAGAAAATTTGAAAAAGGCTTCCAAAAATTGTATCTCAAGATTTATAGCTCCAAAAATCATGAAACAAATTTTGAAATGTTCCTTTTGAATAGATCTACAGTTTAAAAATATCATATGTTATTTTTGTGACACTTTACTGTGCAATTTTATTTAATTGTTATATATGCTGTTATCTTAGAAAAAGTGTAGTAAATAAAATAATAAAGGGAAAAATGTGATTCTTGTTACATTAGTCTTTATTAGTGATATACTTTTTAGGAAAAATGCTAGTGAAGCATGTTCTGTGGGAAATTTTTGAAGTGTAGTTCAAATGCTTTTAATTGATAATATTTGTTATTTTTAGTAGAGAGCAAAATTTGTATACAACATACATATGATAAATTTTGTAGTATGTTAGTTTACTGTTAGTAACCTAGGAAAAATGTGAATCTGTTGTTTGATACTTTTTCTAGTATAAAATAATTTCATGCTCACTTTTAGGCTATAATTTGTTTATTTTGTACAGGCAGTTTTACATATCCAATTCTCATGAAAATTTAGTGGTAGGTTAGTTAGAGTAAGGGCACTCTACTGTAATTTTTGTAGATTTTTATCTACACCAAAGATGGGTGTTGCTGTGCAACCCTAGTTAAGTAGGGAATAAATGATTATTCTTTATGAGAAATTAAGAATAATAAAATATGTTTGGTGTATCTTTGAAGCATCACTATATCTTGCTGATGTTGTGGATGAGTTAGGTTGGTAAGGTTTGGTCATTTAGGATCACTTGCTTGTGTAAGGTGTATGATAATTAGTGGAACCGCAATGTGCATGCTTTAGGGTACGTGTTCTTGGATGACATGGACTACCTTGTAGAAGATGAAGTTTTATCTTAACTGCTCATTCCATGTGCTCGTCTGCATCTCATGTCATCCCATCACTCCATCATAATCCGATGCATCATTCGCATGTACTTATGCACTTGCATCATACAGGATCGCAGGAGGAGTCGCAGGCAGCAGTACCGGAGGAGCAGGCTTGGACGAACCAGCAAGAGCCCCAGGCACAGGAGGTGCCCGAGGAGGAAGAGCCAGGCGAGGAACTGCCGGAGTGCGTCGACCACCATCCTAGCTCTTTCGAAAGAGGCAAGCCCCGGAGCATTATAAGTCTCCTATTTTATAAAAGCTATTCTTTATTACCTAAATTATAATTATATATTGTTGCACTAAGTTATAGGAGTTGAGTGAAACCGTTGTTGCATTACTATCCTTGTCCACCAGATTACTGTTACCTTATTAGGTCAGGATCGAGTAAATTGCTTAGCCATGCTTAGATCGGTAGAAGTCGGGTGATTTCCTGTCACCTACGAGCTATAGGTGAATACCTGGCTATGGTTAGCAGTATTTGTGAATCTTGAAAAGTAACCAAGTGTTATGGATAAGCGGAGACCGGGCGGAGTCTTATAGGGTTTTGGACTATAGTGATTCCGTCTGTGTCGATTAAGGACCGATCGTTGCCCGTCCCTCTTGTCATGTTGAATGCATGCCTCACATTTAGCTGGCCGAATAAAGTACCTTTCGACCGCGAAGCTAGTGACACTTTTTGAGCCGGGATAAACTCGGGTTGGCAGACTGGTGTTGAAGGGGGGTGTACGGGGACGCGAAGAGTGAGCCAAGGTGCGTCCTGGCAGTCGGGCGGTCCCTGGGTAGTGCGATCCATGATTGTTATCCCGCGGCTTCTTGGAAAGTGTCATTGGTGATCTACGCGACTCTGACGGGGAAGCATGGTTTGTGTGAGGAATAAATCTCCAGCTGGATAGGAATTCGATTCGAATCGCCGTCGCTCCCGGTTAGTGAGCACTTGACTCGAGCTAATGGCATCGTAGTGTTAATGATGGAACACGATGGTTAGGTGGTTAATGTTGGAAATGCTAAACCTGAGATGGTAACCTTTGATGTTAATGGTTAATCAAGTGATTGTTTTAGCAATAGGTGCTTACCTAGCTTGAATAGGTTATCCTAAAATGATGCTAAAAGTCTTATCTTCAGTTATTCATAATAACTTATGCTTTTCGCAAATGAGTCAAGCCAGTCCACTATATAAAGCCTTGCATGCTCCTTGGTGTCATGTTATTTCTGGTTTATGACGGGTAAGTATAGCTGAGTACATTCTCGTACTCAGGGCGTTGTTCCCATTGTTGTTGCAGATGGTCAGATGTACTACGGGTACTGCTCCACTGTCTGTAATCCGGCGATGGGTGACAACTAGGACCTTGGGCAAGGGTCTTTCTGCTTGTCTTATCTACTGCTTTTGTGGACCATGACTATCTATTGGCACTGTAACTGAACTAAGTGTGTGTGCGTAAAACTATTTGCTTCCGCTACTTTATGTTGAACTATGTTGTAATAACTTTTATTTCTGAACTCCGATGTATCCTAGTTTTATGGTCAACTTTATGTATCGTGTGAACTGTGGCTGCTAAATCAGTACGATCCTGGTTATATGTTGGTTGGTTTGAAATCCTTCGTGATTTCATGGAATCTCGAGTTATACGGGCTTAAGTTTGTTAAATTAACCGCCTCGGTGGAAGATTTTCTTACTTAATCTCGTATAATTACGTTGATCCGTTACAGCTGGCATCGGAGCATGGTTTAGCATGTTACTATTCACATGAGTATTTAAAAACAAAACTGTGTTTTCAAATAAGCTTTTGAACTTAAAAGTGTGCCAGTGGTCATATCCTTTATGCCCGATAAGGACTCTAGGTGGCTTATTTAAGTACTAACTTGGGGGTTTGCATCATATTTTAAATTTCGTCGCTCATATGGCGTGCTATTGTATGAGTGCCATTCACTTGAGTGGTAATGTATGGATCAAATACCTCTACGCCTTGGTAAGTGAGAGTTGTGAGAGCATGGTCGGATACACCGCCGATCTAGGGGAGTGCTTATGTGATTCTAAAATACTCATGTGCCATGCGCATGTTTGTATGAGGGTATCCAATTGGTGGGGAATTCCGTCATGCAGTGACGATGCCGTCAATAGGACGATGATTCGGGTAGTTGTTACCGTTATACTCGTATCTGGGGATGCGTGTAGAGCGAGTAACTTACTTTACTGCTTTCTTGCATATTTTCATATTGTGAGGTTTGGGCTGAAGTGATTTTCTACAGGTACATAACAGCGCTTTCGAGTAGTACGTATTAGTTACGTTACAAGAGATCGTGTATGCCACCGTTTATTACGTTAGTAGTTATTGATTTTCTAAGTTTGTGAGGACGTACGGAACGTGCATGCATCATGTTATGCATTTCATTCATGGCATTGTTCCTCCCCTTATAAGTTGCTCATCTCATTTCGATAAAAATGCCAACTTAAAAATCTGTTCTCACCCCTGTAATAAAATTTTGCTACAGATGGCACGTACCAAGCAGACAGCCCGCAAGTCCACCGGCAGAGCTCCCCGTCATCAGCTTGCTCCGCGCACTCGCCAGCGCCACACTTTTCTTGGAGAGTTTGGGATGCCTACACTCTTGTGGAGAGGGCTCAGCTATGTAGGCTATCCTGATGGGATGGAGCCCCGCTACTTTTGGTCAAATGAGCGGTTGGGTGAAGGACTTTTGGTAACTGTGGAGGCAGTAGTTCGTCCCCGAGGTGATGGTTTTGAGTGGACCGGTTGGCGTTTTGAGTCAACTGGCAAGACCCCTGAAGAAGCCGCTGAGAGGGCAGCCTTTGGGATCCTGAGGGATATCATGGATCGCTTTCCTCAGGAGTTGGGAGCAGCTATAGTTGGAGTCTTTCCGAGGGGCAACCCCTCTACTGACTCGTGGCAGCAGGCAAGGGGCAGATCTCTGGAGATTAGCGCAGCAGAGGCATAGAACAGTGACAACCCCGCTATGAGTGTCATGTTCGCAGTGATGAGGGCCTTCGATGGAGTGGAAGGTAGTCTGAGACGTGTTTCTAGTGCTCTTGGTCAGGCTCGTGATGACCGCCGTCAGCTTCAGAGAGATCACGACGCCGAGATTGAGAGGCTCACTGCTGAGATGGCTCAGTTGATCGTCAGAGAGATCAGGCCACTTAGAGAACTGTGGTTTTTGAGGGAGATGTACGTGCCCTGAGAGAGCAACTTGGGCGACTGACCACCGCCCACAGGAATGCTGAGAGCATGTTGGCTCATGTGCTCCATCAGAGGAATGAAGCCTGGTCCGCAGAGAATGTGTTGAGAGCTAGACAGTTTGAGCTCGAGCAGTGGCTGGCTGATGCAGAAGAGTACAATGATAACTTGCATGAAGAGGTCCATCGGCTGAACAATCAGCTTAACCCTTATGACCTTCCTGGCGCAGCAGAGATGGATTTGGATGAAGACGAAGATCCTAAAGAGCCCGTGGCGCCAGCTGAGGAGCACGACGATGCTGCAGTTGGCGACCACGAGGAGTAGGCTAGTAGTTGTTGCGCTAGCTACTAGGTTCCGCTTGCATGATCTTTTGCGTTGTTGGCACTTTGGACATGTAATAATGAGTAGAAAGACTAAAGCTTGATGTAATGTTGGAAAGCTTGGATGTGTTTGTGACGATATCCGAACGTCAAAAGTCCAGTGTATGTATGCTGGCAACTTGGTTGTAATGGACGCGATGTGTGTGCTTTAAGTAATATAATTAGTGATGTTGTGTTACTTGGAATGACTTATTGTGCCCCTGTTTTATTGTATGAATTTATTCTCTCCAGTGAATTCAGTTCGGCATAATTTTTCATTCGGTTGCAATTTCTACAACATCACCTAATAATTACTGTTGCTAAAATATGCAGATGCCGAACACTCGCCGTACCGTGTATGGTGCCGCTGAGGCTGGTGGCAGTGCAGCTGCTAATGATGACCGTGATCCACCACCGCCTCCTCAACCCTACACTGCAGAACAGTTTTTCGCACAATTCCTGGGAAGCCAACGCAACATGGAGAGCATGCAACAGAATATGAAAGCTGCGTTGCGCAGTATCACAGATAACACCCGTCGGGGGATAAACCCGGGTGGGCACGAAGCAAATCAGTACAGCAGTTTTAAGGACTTCATGGATACTCATCCACCGATCTTCAAGGAAGCCGCAGAACCTTTAGATGCAGAAGAATGGATTAATACGATGGAAGATAAGTTCCGTGTCTTGAGGATGACTGAAGTGTTGAAGACTGAGTACGCAGCTCATCAGCTTCAAGGTCCGATAGGAATGTGGTGGAAGCATCACCGCACCACTTTTCCTCCCCACACCTATATCTCTTGGAGGGAGTTCACTGAAGCCTTCCGTGGAACATACATTCCACCCGGTCTGACCGAGATGAAGCTTGGGGAATTTTTGGCATTAAATCAAGGCACGAAGACTGTAACTCAATATCTGCATGCCTTCAATAACCTGAGCCGTTATGCTCTGGACATGGTGGATACTGATGCCAAGAAGATCGCTAGTTTCAAGAGAGGCCTTAGTCCCAAGATGATGAAACATGTGGGTACAAACATGAGGACTAGTTTCAATGACTTCGTTAGTGACTGTCTGAAGCAAGAGAAGAACAACAATGTTTATGCCGCTTCCAAGATCCGTAAGAGGGCTTTCGAGTCGGGTTCGTCCCAGTCCAGGACCCCAGTGGCCAACCGCCCAGCTTATCGATCGCCTGCCCCAGGTGCAAGGGTTAGGCCACCGCAAAGGAAGAATCAGAATGCTCAGCCACCCCAGAGGAACCAGAAGTCGTTCAAGATGGCATTGCCTCAAGCAAAGACAAGACAAGGCAGTTCATCTGGAACTGTGGCTCAAGTGAAGGGACCGTGCTTTAACTGCAACCAACCTGGACACTTTGCGAAGTATTGTCCCTACCCTAAGAAACAGCAAACGCAGTATCAAGCTCGTGTGCACCACACCACTGTGGATGACATCCCTGAAGGAGAACCGGTGACAGCTGGTATGTTTTCTATCAACAATCATCCTACAGTAGTTTTGTTTGATTCCGGATCGTCTCATTCCTTTGTAAGTCAAGCATTTGTTAAGAGGCATGAGCAAAAGATAGTTGAATTGGAATGTGCATATAAAATCAGTTCAGCTGGGGCTGATCTGTTGACTAATCAGATAGTTCAGGGAGTAACCCTAAACATATCAAACCGGCAATATAAGCTTAACCTGATAGTCATGCCAGGGTTAGTTTTGGATGTGATTATGGGTATGAACTGGATGAATCAGATGGGAGTTGTAATTGATGTTGGAGGAAGGAGTATCTCTCTTAAGGAACCCAGTGGGGAAGGCACCTTTCGGGTGGTCCTACCTCGGAGGGTAGACCTAGCTAGCACATCTTGTGCGGTCCAAACTACTCTGCTAGCCCAGATTCCAGTGGTCTATGAGTTTCCGGATGTGTTTCCAGAGGAGTTACCTGGACTTCCACCAGACCGAGATGTTGAGTTTGCCATTGAGTTAATTCCAGGAACAGCACCGATTTCGAGAAGGCCTTATCGGATGCCTCCCAATGAGTTAGCAGAATTGAAGAAGCAACTTCAGGGCTTGCTAAAGAAAGGTTTGATTCGTCCCAGCTCGTCCGAATGGGGATGCCCTGCTCTGTTTGTGAAAAAGAAGAAGGATAACTCCTTACGCATGTGCGTGGATTATCGGCCACTGAATGCAGTGACCATTAAAAACAAGTATCCTCTTCCTCGGATTGATATCTTGTTTGATCAATTGTCCAAAGCCAAAGTGTTCTCTAAAATAGATTTGAGATCAGGGTACCATCAGATAAAGATTAGGCCGCAAGATGTGCCTAAGACTGCGTTCTCTACCAGATATGGTTTGTACGAGTATCTTGTCATGTCCTTCGGATTGACAAATGCTCCTGCATACTTTATGTACCTGATGAATTCGGTTTTCATGCCCGAGTTGGACAAGTTTGTGATAGTGTTCATTGATGACATACTAATATACTCAAAAAATGAAGAAGAACACACAGAACACCTCAGGATAGTCTTGACTAGACTCAGAGAACATCGATTGTATGCTAAGTTCAGCAAGTGTGAGTTCTGGCTTAGGATAGTTCCTTTTCTCGGCCACGTGTTGTCTGAAAATGGCATTTCTGTAGACCCTAGTAAGGTGCAAGAGGTTATGAACTGGAAGTCACCAACTTCAGTTAACGAAGTTCGCAGTTTCCTTGGTTTAGCCGGTTACTACCGTCGCTTCATACCGGACTTCTCGAAGATTGCCAAACCAATGACAAGCCTGTTACAGAAGGATCATAAGTTTGTATGGACAGAGGAGTGCGAAGCAGCTTTCTGTACCTTGCGAAAGTTGTTGACCACTGCTCCTGTTCTGGCCCAACCAGATATAGAAAAGCCGTTTGATGTTTTCTGTGATGCATCCAAGAATGGGTTAGGATGTGTGTAATGCAAAATGGAAGAGTCATTGCTTACGCCTCACGACAATTGAGGAAGCATGAAGTTAACTATCCTACACATGATTTAGAGCTCACAGCAGTGGTGCACGCTCTAAAGATTTGGAGGCACTACCTATTGGGTAATGTGTGTAACATCTTCATAGATCATAAGAGTCTCAAATACATCTTTACCCAATCCGAGTTGAACATGCGACAGAGGAGATGGTTAGAGCTGATAAAAGACTATAATCTGAACGTGCACTATCACCCTGGGAAGGCTAATGTAGTAGCAGATGCACTGAGCAGAAAATCTCATGCTATTGATGTGCAACCGTTGTTTGGAGAAGGGTTCAATTTGTTACATCCTGCTGTGTTGCATAATATTCAGATCAGTTGCACTCTAGAAAGCCAGATCATTGATGGTCAGAAAACAGATAAGGGAATCTTTCATATCAAAGAAAAGATGAAGAGAGAACCCACCAAACACTTTTGATTGGATGACCAAGGAGTGTTATGGTTCAAGGATCGCCTGGTAGTACCTAAGGATAGAGAGCTTAAAAACAAGTTGATGGATGAGGCCCATCGTTCTAAGCTATCTATTCACCCCGGAAGTAGTAAGATGCACCGAGATTTGCGACCCTGTTTTTGGTGGACTAAGATGAAAAAGGAGATTGCGGCATACGTTGCTCGTTGCGACATGTGTTGTAGAGTTAAAGCTCTTCACATGAGACCTGCAGGACTTCTGCAACCCTTGTCGGTACCCGATTGGAAGTGGGATGATATAAGTATGGACTTTATCACTGGTCTCCCCACCACACAGAAGGGCCATGATTCCATTTGGGTAATAGTCGATCGCCTTACCAAGTCGGCTCACTTTCTGCCAGTCAAAACAAGTTTCTGACCACCTCAATATGCAGAAAAGTACATTGCTGAGATTGTCCGATTGCACGGGATACCAAAAACGATTGTGTCCGATCGTGGTTCGCAGTTTACCTCTCACTTTTGGGAACATCTGCATCAAGGTTTGGGCACTAGTTTGATTTGTAGCATGTCTTACCACCCACAGACTGATGGGCAGACAGAAATAGTTAATGCAGTATTGGAAGATATGCTTAGAGCTTGTGTTCTATCATCCAGAGGTTCATGGGAATCCTGGTTACCGTTGGCAGAATTTGCTTACAACAACAGTTACCAAGAGAGTATCAAGATGGCACCATTTGAAGCTTTGTATGGCCGGAAGTGCAGAACACCGTTAAATTGGGTAGAGCCTGGAGAAAGAAGGTTTTACGGAATTGATTTTGTAGATGAGGCAGAGAAGAAGGTCCGTGTTATTCAACAAAACATGCAAGCAGCACAGTCTCGTCAGAAGAGTTATGCGGATAAGAGAAGAAGACCATTGGATTTCCAAGTAGGTGACTATGTTTATTTGAAGGTTACCCCAATGAAGAAGAAACGGTTTGGAATTAAAAAGAAGCTGTCCGCTAGATATATAGGGCCATACCAGATCATAGAGAAAAAGGGTCCCGTGGCGTATAAGTTACAGTTGCCAGAAGAGATGAGTTCGATCTTTCCCGTCTTCCACGTATCCCAATTGAAGAAGTGTCTACGCGTTCCAGAGGAGAGAATACAACCTCAGGGTATTCGAATCAAGGCAGATTTGGAATATCGTGAGCACCCAGTTCGAATCCTGGATACCAAGGACCGAGTTACTCGAAATAAAGTGGTCACAACCTATAAGATTCAGTGGAGTCATCATGATGAGAGCGATGCTTCTTGGGAAACGGGAGAATATCTTCAAACCGCTTATAAAGATTTTTACGAAAAATGGTTCGTAACTCAAAATCTCGGGACGAGATTCTTTTAAGGGGGGAGGGCTGTAACACCCCTGGGTGTTAAGCATGCATTATCATTTCAAAGCATAAGCATTCAACATCATTGCATGATTAGCATTATTTGAATTGTAGCTTTTTCAAATTAAATTTGAAAAACAAATAAATGGGAACCCTAAGTTTGATATAAGTGTCAAAAAGTTGGTGTACTTTTGAGAAGTAGCAATTTTATATAATCTAGAATAAATCAACTTGATTATTGGAGAAAATTTTGAATTCAAGTTTTCCTCAAATTCTGTTTTAAAAATATTCTAAATAAATGAGTTTTTGATTTTAAATTAGCTTTAAATCCCAAATTCAAAATCTATTGAGAATTTTGAAAAGTGCTCTACATGAAAGTTGTAGAGAATAAAATTTTGAACAACTTTCATTTTGGGCCAAAATTCTGAAAACCCCTTTTTCATCTCCAAATTCAAATTTGAAACAAAGAAATAATCTGAAAATATTAATTGTAAAAGAAAAATCGGATTTTTCACTTGTGGGCTTCGGCTTCCCTTTCGGCCCAGCTTCGCTGGTGGCCCGGCCCGCGCCCGCGTTGTCTCCCTCCCGCTCCTGCGCGCGCGCGCCTGAGCGTGGCGTCGTGGCGCCGCGGCAGCGTTCGGCCGCCGCGTGGTCGTACGCCGTCGAAGCCGCGCGACACGCGCCCTGTGGCCCCCACAGCGTCCGCGCCCGCTTACCCCCCCTCCGCGCGCTCATCCGCCTCAGTTGCTCCCTCCATTATCCCTCGCCCGCCAGCAGCAGCAGCAGCAGAGCTCCGCCACGCCATCACCGGCACCCGAGCTCCGCAACCGCCTTAGCCGCCGCTCCGGCTCACCGCCTCCGCCTCCGTCTTCGCCCTCGCTGCGCCTTGTCGTTGCGCATCCGGTGCTCGCCTCGGCCCGCACGGATTCGGCCTCCATCCGCGGTAATGGCTCGTCGAAGTTCCGGCCGAGCTCACCGGAGCGACCCGCTCCGTGGGCCGCACACCTCCACGCCCCTTCTCACCCACTTCTCGAGCGCACGAGCACCGCATTTGCACCACGAGTCTCACTGACCTCACCGCGCGGCCCCTCTCGGTCGGAGTTGGCCGGCCGACGGCGTCCCGCGCCACCGAGCCGCCATGCTCGCTGGCGAGCTCGATGCCGAGCTCATCTGGCCACCCTTTAGGCACCACTGGATTCGCGTCGCTGTGAGGAACACGGTGGTGCCCTCCCCGTCGTCGGAGGACTCGCCGGCGGCAAGATCCCGGCCATCCGCGCCGCCTCTGGCCGGCTACGGCTGACGGGTGGGCCCGTCTGACCCGTGGGTCCCACCTGTCTGTCTCAGCCTTTTGGTTCCGGGTGTCACAGCGGGGTGCACGTAGCGTTTAAGGCCAGTTTTGATTTTCGGTTTTAAAGAAATTGATTTCCAGAAAATTTGAAAAAGGCTTCCAAAAATTGTATCTCAAGATTTATAGCTCCAAAAATCATGAAACAAATTTTGAAATGTTCCTTTTGAATAGATCTATAGTTTAAAAATATCTTATGTTATTTTTGTGACACTTTACTGTGCAATTTTATTTAATTGTTATATATGCTGTTATCTTAGAAAAAGTGTAGTAAATAAAAGAATAAAGGGAAAAATGTGATTCTTGTTACATTAGTCTTTATTAGTGATGTACTTTTTAGGAAAAATGCTAGTGAAGCATGTTCTGTGGGAAATTTTTGAAGTGTAGTTCAAATGCTTTTAATTGATAATATTTGTTATTTTTAGTAGAGAGCAAAATTTGTATACAACATACATATGATAAATTTTGTAGTATGTTAGTTTACTGTTTGTAACCTAGGAAAAATGTGAAATCTATTGTTTGATACTTTTTCTAGTATAAAATAATTTCATGCTCACTTTTAGGCTATAATTTGTTTATTTTGTACAGGCAGTTTTACATATCCAATTCTCATGAAAATTTAGTGGTAGGTTAGTTAGAGTAAGGGCACTCTACTGTAATTTTTGTAGATTTTTATCTACACCAGAGATGGGTGTTGCTGTGCAACCCTAGTTAAATAGGGAATAAATGATTATTCTTTATGAGAAATTAAGAATAATAAAATATGTTTGGTGTATCTTTGAAGCATCACTATGTCTTGTTGATGTTGTGGATGAGTTAGGTTGGTAAGGTTTGGTCATTTAGGGTCACTTGCTTGTGTAAGGTGTATGATAATTAGTGGAACCGCAATGTGCATGCTTTAGGGTATGTGTTCTTGGATGACGTGGACTACCTTATAGAAGATGAAGTTTTATCTTAACTGCTCATTCCATGTGCTCGTCTGCATCTCATGTCATCCCATCACTCCATCATAATCCGATGCATCATTCGCATGTACTTATGCACTTGCATCATACAGGATCGCAGGAGGAGTCGCAGGCAGCAGTACCGGAGGAGCAGGCTTGGACGAACCAGCAAGAGCCCCAGGCACAGGAGGTGCCCGAGGAGGAAGAGCCAAGCGAGGAACTGCCGGAGTGCGTCGACCACCATCCTAGCTCTTTCGAAAGAGGCAAGCCCCGGAGCATTATAAGTCTCCTATTTTATAAAAGCTATTCTTTATTACCTAAATTATAATTATATATTGTTGCATTAAGTTATAGGAGTTGAGTGAAACCGTTGTTGCATTACTATCCTTGTCCACCAGATTACCGTTACCTTATTAGGTCAGGATCGAGTAAATTGCTTAGCCATGCTTAGATCGGTAGAAGTCGGGTGATTTCCTGTTACCTGCGAGCTATAGGTGAATACCTGGCTATGGTTAGCAGTATTTGTGAATCTTGAAAAGTAACCAAGTGTTATGGATAAGCGGAGACCGGGCGGAGTCTTATAGGGTTTTGGACTATAGTGATTCCGTCTGTGTCGATTAAGGACCGATCGTTGCTCGTCCCTCTTATCATGTTGAACGCATGCCTCACATTTAGCTGGCCGAATAAAGTACCTTTCGACCGCGAAGCTAGTGACACTTTTCGAGCCGGGATAAACTCGGGTTGGCAGACTGGTGTTGAAGGGGGGTGTACGGGGATGCGAAGAGTGAGCCCAAGGTGCGTCCTGGCAGTCGGGCGGTCCCTGGGTAGTGCGATCCATGATTGTTATCCCGCAGCTTCTTGGAAAGTGTCATTGGTGATCTACGCGACCCTGACGGGGGAAGCATGGTTTGTGTGAGGAATAAATCTCCAGCTGGATAGCAATTCGATTCGAATCGCCGTCGCTCCCGGTTAGTGAGCACTTGACTCGAGCTACGGCATCGTAGTGTTAATGATGGAACACGGATGGTTAGGTGGTTAATGTTGGAAATGCTAAACCTGAGATGGTAACCTTTGATGTTAATGGTTAATCAAGTGATTGTTTTAGCAATAGGTGCTTACCTAGCTTGAATAGGTTATCCTAAAATGATGCTAAAAGTACTTATCTTCAGTTATTCATAATAACTTATGCTTTTCGTAAATGAGTCAAGCCAGTCCACTATATAAAGCCTTGCATGCTCCTTGGTGTCATGTTATTTCTGGTTTATGACGGGTAAGTCTAGCTGAGTACATTCTCGTACTCAGGGCGTTGTTCCCATTGTTCCAACTGTCTATGGGTACTCAGATGTACTACGGATACTGCTCCAACTGTCTGTATCCAGCGATGGGTGACAACTAGGACCTTGGGCAAGGGTCTTTCTGCTTGTCTTATCTACTGCTTTTGTGGACCATGACTATCTACTGGCACTGTAACTGAACTAAGTGTGTGTGCGTAAAACTATTTGCTTCCGCTACTTTATGTTGAACTATGTTGTAATAACTTTTATTTCCAAACTCCGATGTATCCTACTTTTATGGTCAACTTTATGTATCGTGTGAACTGTGGCTGCTAAATCAGTACGATCCTGGTTGTATGTTGGTTGGTTTGAAATCCTTCGTGATTTCATGGAATCTCGAGTTATACGGGCTTAAGTTTGTTAAATTAACCGCCTCGGTGGAAGATTTTCTTACTTAATCTCGTATAATTACGTTGATCCGTTACACACCACGTTAGTTACAAAAAGCAAGCTGAATAATCATTCAACCGGCGGTACTGTGCTGGTCCTAGTCTAGACCGTGGTAGAGACGCGAGCCTGGACACAAAGGAGAGCACAACACACCACCCAAAGTGAACGAAGAATCTCTAAGATCAGCCCCTTTCTCTTCTTTTCTTTTGCTTCTTTCTTTTTCTTTTTTTTCTTTTTTCTTTTTTTTTTGAATATTTTTTTTTCAGGGGCACTCAAAACTGATTATATGAACAAGAACACTCCCAAAGAGTAACTCAGCACACACACTTTTTCCGAAAGGGCAGGGGTATTCCGGTAAAAAAAAGATTCTCTCTCTCTCTAGAGTAAGCCACTCGTTTAGATATGAATACTTGTTGCGTGGTTCGTTTGATATTTGTAGCATAGGGTGAACTGATTCCTCGTCTGATTGGAACTTCCAATTCTACTCGGACTTGGCCAACAGCGAGGAATACCTGATTCCTTGATCCGACTCAAACTTGAAAACCTACTTGGATTCGGCCAACAGAGAGGAACAGCCGATTCCTTGTCCGATTGAAACTTCAAACCCTACTCGGATTCGGCCAACAGAGAGACTATATGATAGCGTGTGTTGTGATAGAACGTGACAAGAACTCGAAACTCTAAAGGACTAAAACTAAGACCAGCAACTTGACACAACCGATGCAACCGACGACTCAACAAGCCCTAACTAGGTAGCACTAGCCACGGCCCAAAAGTCTATAGGATTGTAGGAAACTAATCTACTTTTTTTTGGCTTTTTTTGGACTGTAGGAAAAATAAAAACAGCGAAGAATTACAAGTCTCTCACCGATAAACCTTGCTCTGATTACCAATTGATATGAACCCGCTAGGGTTTATGGACGATCTTTCGATGAGAGGCGTGAGATCACTCGATTTGGTGGATGGAGATGACGTTCATGGCCCGACTACAGCCTTCCAAGACCACGCCTTAGCAACCGATACACCACCTCCAAAGGCTGTCACGATCTTGTGGAGCGCGACAACCAGCCACTAGGGCTCCCGTCCTGCAAGCAATCGAAGAACTAGCAAGAACAAGGAAACAAGCACTGAATTTGCAAGATGAAATTGAAATCCTCAAACTAAATCTTATTATGAGTGGAGTTCTGAAGACAAGGAGACGGGTGGCTGGATCAGCACACGTGCCTACAAGCAAGTAGCAAAGGCTAAACTTGATCTAAACAAAACCCAAGTGTTCCTGGTGGCGGCTAAGGGGTATATGATGTGTGGAGGACGACCACAAGAGAGTTTGGGTCGTGCTCCAACCCTAGGACGCGTCCCTACTGGACTCTAAAAGATACAAGCCCATTGGGCTAACTTAAGGTGGCGCAGCACCCTGGACAGAATAGACCTCTCGGTGATTTTTGGACTGTTGACGCCATTTCTGAGCAGGTATGAGTATGAGGTCAGATCCATATGAAAGTAGACTTTATTAGCTTTCCAACAAGTCCAGAATCACCCCAATCTGACTCCGTATGTAACCGTGGCGACCGTCACAAGTTGGAGGTGTGCTGCAGTCCGAATCCAGCCTACGCGAGTCCTTTTCCCTTTCGGTCTTCTCCTTGATTCCTAATCAAAACAAGAGTGCACGTGTCTCCAAGATCTAAACAGAATGGACAAGAGCTCAAGAAGGAACTCACTTGATGATTAAGTGTTCGAGCACGAGCACGGGTAATAGGACCAGCAGGTGTCGGCGTGGACGGCGTGGATGTATGATCGGTGTTGATGTCCTCATCAACTTCAATGCCTACGGTATGTTCGGTGCAACCCATGCACCTATCTTTCCATTGATACTAACACTGTCTCCAAACGGACTAAAACAAGATTCCACACGACCCATGTCACTTACAAGTTCCATCGGGTGCGTCCAAAACTATTTATGAGCCTATGGTACATTAAGAGCAAACCGTGCACCTATCTGTGTCAAGGTTAGCACTATCTCCAAACGAACCGAACAGAGCTCCAGCAGACCCTCGTCACCTAGGAGTAACATCGGGTGTGTCTAAAATGATTTATGAGCCTATGGTATGTTTGACGCAAACCGAGCACCTATCTTGCACCGACGCTAACACTGTCTCAAAACAGATCAAAACGAGATTCCACATGACCCACCTCACCTAGGAGTTCCATCGGGTGCCTCCAATACTATTTCTAAGACTACGGTACGTTCTACGCAAACCAAGCACCAATCTTGCATCAAGAGTAGCACTATCTCCAAACGGACCGAACCAAGCTTCCACTTGAGCCTCGTCACCTAGGAGTCCCATCGACTGTGTCCAAGACGATTTCTATGCCTATGGTATGTTCGGTGCAAACCGTGCACCTATCTTGCACTCACACTAATATCGTCTCCAGACGGACTAAAATGAGATTCCACACGACCCACATCACTTATGAGTTGCATCGGGTGCGTCCAAAACTATTTATGAGCCTATGGTACGTTTAGCGCAAACCGTGCACCTATCTTGCATCAATATTAGCACTGTCTCCAAATAGACCGAATAGAGGTCCACCAGACCCTCGTCACCAGGGAGTACCATCGGGTGCATCTAAAACAATTTATGAGCCTATGGTACATTTGACGCAAACCGAGCACCTATCTTGCACCGACGCTAACACTGTCTCAAAACAGAACGAAACGAGATTCCACATGACCCATGTCACCTAGGAGTTCCATCGGGTGGCTCCAATACTATTTCTAAGACTACGGTACGTTCTACACAATCCAAGCACCAATCTTGCATCAAGAGTAGCACTATCTCCAAACGGACCAAACCAAACTTCCACTTGAGCCTCGTCACCTAGGAGTCCCATAGAGTGCATCCAAAACGATTTCAATGCCTACGGTGTGTTCGGTGCAACCCATGCACCTATCTTTCCACTGATACTAACACTGTCTCCAAACGGACTAAAACAAGATTCCACAAGACCCATGTCACTTACGAGTCCCATCGGGTGTGTCCAAAACTATTTATGAGCCTATGGTACATTAAGTGGAAACCGTGCACCTATCTTGTGTCAAGATTAGCGCTATCTCCAAATGGACCGAACAGAGCTCCACCATACCCTCGTCACCTAGGAGTACCATCGGGTGAGTCTAAAATGATTTATGAGCCTATGGTACGATTGATGCAAAGCGAGCACCTACCTTTTACTGACACTAACACTGTCTCAAAACAGATCAAAACGAGATTGCACATGACCCACCTCACCTAGGAGTTCCATCGGGTGCCTCCAATACTATTTCTGATACTACGGTAAGTTCAATGCAAACCGTGCACCAATCTTGCATCAAGGGTAGCACTATCTCCAAACGGACCGAACTGAGCCTCCACTTGAGACTCGTCAGCTAGAAGTCCCATCGAGTGTGTCCAAAATGATTTCAATGCCTATGGTATATTCAGTGCAACCCATGCACCTATCTTTGCACTGACACTAACATTGACTCCAACGGACTAAAACAAGATTCACCCGACCCACATCACTTACAAGTTCCATCGGGGGCGTCCAAAAGTTTTATGAGCCTATGGTACATAAAGTGCAAACCGTGCACCTATCTTGTGTCAAGATTAGCAATATCTCCAAACAGACCGAATAGAGCTCCACCAGACCCTCGTCACCTAGGAGTACCATCGGGTCTGTCTAAAATGATTTATGAGCTTATGGTACATTTGATGCAAGCCGAGCACCACTTGTCAAGATTAGCACTATCTGCAAACGCACAGAACAGAGCTCCAACAGACCCTCGTCACCTAGGAGTACCATCGGGTGTGTCTAAAATGATTTTTGAGCCTATGGTACGTTTGACGCAAACGGAGCACCTATCTGGCACCGACGCTAACACTATCTCAAAACAGATCAAAACAAGATTCCACATGACCCACCTCACCAAGAAGATCCATTAGGTGCCTCCAATACTATTTCTGAGCCTACGGTACGTTCGACGCAAACCGTGCACCAATCTTGCATCAAGGGTAGCACTATCTCCAAACGGAACGAATAGAGCTTCCACTTGAGCCTCGTCACCTAGGAGTCCCATCGACTGTGTGCAAAACGATTTCTATGGACGCAAACCGTGCACCTATTTTGCACTCACACTAATATCGTCTCCAAACGGACTAAAACGAGATTCCACATGACCCACATCACTTATGAGTTGCATCGGGTGCGTCCAAAACTATTTATGAGCCTATGGTACGTTCACCGCAAACCATGCACCTATCTTGCATCAATATTAGCACTGTCTCCAAACAGACCGAACAGAGGTCCACCAGACCCTCGTCACCAGGGAGTACCATCGGGTGCGTCTAAAACAATTTATGAGCCTATGGTACATTTGACGCAAACCGAGCACCTATCTTGCACCGACGCTAACACTGTCTCAAAACAGATCGAAACGAGATTCCACATGACCCACCTCACCAAGGAGTTCCATCGGGTGCCTCCAATACTATTTCTAAGACTACGGTACGTTCTACGCAAACCAAGCACCAATCTTGCATCAAGAGTAGCACTACCTCCAAACGGACCGAACCAAGCTTCCACTTGAGCCTCGTCACCTAGGAGTCCCATAGAGTGCATCCAAAACGATTTCAATGCCTACGGTGTGTTCGGTGCAACCCATGCACCTATCTTTCCACTGATACTAGACTAAAACAAGATTCCACAAGACCCATGTCACTTACGAGTCCCATCGGGTGTGTCTAAAACTATTTATGAGCCTATGGTACATTAAGTGCAAACCGTGCACCTATCTTGTGTCAAGATTAGCGCTATCTCCAAATGGACCGAACAGAGCTCCACCATACCCTCGTCACCTAGGAGTACCATCGGGTGAGTCTAAAATGATTTATGAGCCTATGGTACGATTGACGCAAAGCGAGCACCTACCTTTTACTGACACTAATACTGTCTCAAAACAGATCGAAACGAGATTCCACATGACCCACCTCACCGAGGAGTTCCATCGGGTGCCTCCAATACTATTTCTGATACTACGGTAAGTTCAATGCAAACCGTGCACCAATCTTGCATCAAGGGTAGCACTATCTCCAAACGGACCGAACTGAGCCTCCACTTGAGACTCGTCACCTAGAAGTCCCATCGAGTGTGTCCAAAATGATTTCTATGGCTATGGTATATTCGGTGCAACCCATGCACCTATCTTTGCACTGACACTAACATTGACTCCAATGGACTAAAACAAGATTCCACCCGACCCACATCACTTACAAGTTCCATCGGGGGCGTCCAAAAGTTTTATGAGCCTATGGTACATAAAATGCAAACCGTGCACCTATCTTGTGTCAAGATTAGCAATATCTCCAAACGGACCGAATAGAGCTCCACCGGACCCTCGTCACCTAGGAGTACCATCGGGTGTGTCTAAAATGATTTATGAGCCTATGGTACATTTGATGCAAGCCGAGCACCACTTGTCAAGATTAGCACTATCTGCAAATGCACAGAACAGAGCTCCACCAGACCCTCGTCACCTAGGAGTACCATCGGGTGTGTCTAAAATGATTTTTGAGCCTATGGTACGTTTGACGCAAACCGAGCACCTATCTTGCACCGACGCTAACACTATCTCAAAACAGATCAAAACAAGATTCCACATGACCCACCTCACCAAGGAGAGCCATTGGGTGCCTCCAATACTATTTCTTAGCCTACGGTACGTTTGACGCAAACCGTGCACCAATCTTGCATCAAGGGTAGCACTATCTCCAAACGGACCGAATAGAACTTCCACTTGAGCCTCGTCACCTAGGAGTCCCATCGACTGTGTCCAAAACGATTTCTATGGACGCAAACCGTGCACCTATTTTGCACTCACACTAATATCGTCTCCAAACGGACTAAAACGAGATTCCACACGACCCACATCACTTATGAGTTGCATCGGGTGCGTCCAAAACTATTTATGAGCCTATGGTACGTTCAGCGCAAACCGTGCACCTATCTTGCATCAATATTAGCACTGTCTCCAAACAGACCGAACAGAGGTCCACCAGACCCTCGTCACCAGGGAGTACCATCGGGTGCGTCTAAAACAATTTATGAGCCTATGGTACATTTGACGCAAACCGAGCACCTATCTTGCACCGAATCTAACACTGTCTCAAAACAGATCGAAACGAGATTCCACATGACCCACCTCACCTAGGAGTTCCATCGGGTGCCTCCAATACTATTTCTAAGACTACGGTACGTTCTACGCAAACCAAGCACCAATCTTGCATCAAGAGTAGCACTATCTCCAAACGGACCGAACCAAGCTTCCACTTGAGCCTCGTCACCTAGGAGTCCCATAGAGTGCATCCAAAACAATTTCAATGCCTACGGTGTGTTCGGTGCAACCCATGCACCTATCTTTCCACTGATACTAACACTGTCTCTAAACAGACTAAAACAAGATTCCACAAGAACCATGTCACTTACGAGTCCCATCAGGTGTGTCCAAAACTATTTATGAGCCTATGGTACATTAAGTGCAAACAGTGCACCTATCTTGTGTCAAGATTAGCGCTATCTCCAAATGGACCGAACAGAGCTCCGCCATACCCTCGTCACCTAGGAGTACCATCGGGTGAGTCTAAAATGATTTATGAGCCTATGGTACGATTGACGCAAAGCGAGCACCTACCTTTTACTGACACTAACACAGTCTCAAAACAGATCGAAACGAGATTCCACATGACCCACCTCACCTAGGAGTTCCATCGGGTGCCTCCAATACTATTTCTGATACTACGGTAAGTTCAATGCAAACCCTGCACCAATCTTGCATCAAGGGTAGCACTATCTCCAAACGGACCGAATAGAGCTTCCACTTGAGCCTCGTCACCTAGGAGTCCCATCGACTGTGTCCAAAACGATTTCTATGGACGCAAACCGTGCACCTATTTTGCACTCACACTAATATCGTCTCCAAACGGACTAAAACGAGATTCCACACGACCCACATCACTTATGAGTTGCATCGGGTGCGTCCAAAACTATTTATGAGCCTATGGTACGTTCAGCGCAAACCGTGCACCTATCTTGCATCAATATCAGCACTGTCTCTAAACAGACCGAACAGAGGTCCACCAGACCCTCGTCACCAGGGAGTACCATCGGGTGCGTCTAAAACAATTTATGAGCCTATGGTACATTTGACGCAAACCGAGCACCTATCTTGCACCGACGCTAACACTGTCTCAAAATAGATCGAAACGAGATTCCACATGACCCACCTCACCTAGGAGTTCCATCGGGTGCCTCCAATACTATTTCTAAGACTACGGTACGTTCTACGCAAACCAAGCACCAATCTTGCATCAAGAGTAGCACTATCTCCAAACGGACCGAACCAAGCTTCCACTTGAGCCTCGTCACCTAGGAGTCCCATAGAGTGCATCCAAAACAATTTCAATGCCTACGGTGTGTTCGGTGCAACCCATGCACCTATCTTTCCACTGATACTAACACTGTCTCTAAACAGACTAAAACAAGATTCTACAAGACCCATGTCACTTACGAGTCCCATCGGGTGTGTCCAAAACTATTTATGAGCCTATGGTACATTAAGTGCAAACCGTGCACCTATCTTGTGTCAAGATTAGCGCTATCTCCAAATGGACCGAACAGAGCTCCACCATACCCTCGTCACCTAGGAGTACCATCGGGTGAGTCTAAAATGATTTATGAGCCTATGGTACGATTGACGCAAAGCGAGCACCTACCTTTTACTGACACTAACACAGTCTCAAAACAGATCGAAACGAGATTCCACATGACCCACCTCACCTAGGAGTTCCATCGGGTGCCTCCAATACTATTTCTGATACTACGGTAAGTTCAATGCAAACCGTGCACCAATCTTGCATCAAGGGTAGCACTATCTCCAAACGGACCGAACCGAGCCTCCACTTGAGACTCGTCACCTAGAAGTCCCATCGAGTGTGTCCAAAATGATTTCAATGCCTATGGTATATTCGGTGCAACCCATGCACCTATCTTTGCACTGACACTAACATTGACTCCAACGGACTAAAACAAGATTCCACCCGACCCACATCACTTACAAGTTCCATCGGGGGCGTCCAAAAGTTTTTATGAGCCTATGGTACATAAAGTGCAAACCGTGCACCTATCTTGTGTCAGGATTAGCAATATCTCCAAACGGACCGAATAGAGCTCCACCGGACTCTCGTCACCTAGGAGTACCATCGGGTGTGTCTAAAATGATTTATGAGCCTATGGTACATTTGATGCAAGCCGAGCACCACTTGTCAAGATTAGCACTATCTGCAAATGCACAGAACAGAGCTCCACCAGACCCTCGTCACCTAGGAGTACCATCGGGTGTGTCTAAAATGATTTTTGAGCCTATGGTACGTTTGACGCAAACCGAGCACCTATCTTGCACCGACGCTAACACTATCTCAAAACAGATCAAAACAAGATTCCACATGACCCAACTCACCAAGGAGAGCCATTGGGTGCCTCCAATACTATTTCTTAGCCTACGGTACGTTTGACGCAAACCGTGCACCAATCTTGCATCAAGGGTAGCACTATCTCCAAACGGACCGAATAGAGCTTCCACTTGAGCCTCGTCACCTAGGAGTCCCATCGACTGTGTCCAAAACGATTTCTATGGACGCAAACCATGCACCTATTTTGCACTCACACTAATATCGTCTCCAAACGGACTAAAACGAGATTCCACACGACCCACATCACTTATGAGTTGCATCGGGTGCGTCCAAAACTATTTATGAGCCTATGGTACGTTCAGCGCAAACCGTGCACCTATCTTGCATCAATATTAGCACTGTCTCCAAACAGACCAAACAGAGGTCCACCAGACCCTCGTCACCAGGGAGTACCATCGGGTGCGTCTAAAACAATTTATGAGCCTATGGTACATTTGACGCAAACCGAGCACCTATCTTGCACCGACTCTAACACTGTCTCAAAACAGATCGAAACGAGATTCCACATGACCCACCTCACCTAGGAGTTCCATCGGGTGCCTCCAATACTATTTCTAAGACTACGGTACGTTCTACGCAAACCAAGCACCAATCTTGCATCAAGAGTAGCACTATCTCCAAACGGACCGAACCAAGCTTCCACTTGAGCCTCGTCACCTAGGAGTCCCATAGAGTGCATCCAAAACAATTTCAATGCCTACGGTGTGTTCGGTGCAACCCATGCACCTATCTTTCCACTGATACTAACACTGTCTCCAAACAGACTAAAACAAGATTCCACAAGACCCATGTCACTTACGAGTCCCATCGGGTGTGCCCAAAACTATTTATGAGCCTATGGTACATTAAGTGCAAACCATGCACCTATCTTGTGTCAAGATTAGCGCTATCTCCAAATGGACCGAACAGAGCTCCACCATACCCTCGTCACCTAGGAGTACCATCGGGTGAGTCTAAAATGATTTATGAGCCTATGGTACGATTGACACAAAGCGAGCACCTACCTTTTACTGACACTAACACAGTCTCAAAACAGATCGAAACGAGATTCCACA
Source organism: Saccharum spontaneum (assembly GCA_022457205.1). Taxonomy (NCBI): domain Eukaryota; kingdom Viridiplantae; phylum Streptophyta; class Magnoliopsida; order Poales; family Poaceae; genus Saccharum; species Saccharum spontaneum. The sequence goes on from CM039594.1 coordinate 33,969,246, forward strand.
TGACCCACCTCACCTAGGAGTTCCATCGGGTGCCTCCAATACTATTTCTGATACTACGGTAAGTTCAATGCAAACCGTGCACCAATCTTGCATCAATGGTAGCACTATCTCCAAACGGACCGAACCGAGCCTCCACTTGAGACTCGTCACCTAGAAGTCCCATCGAGTGTGTTCAAAATGATTTCAATGCCTATGGTATATTCGGTGCAACCCATGCACCTATCTTTGCACTGACACTAACATTGACTCCAACAGACTAAAACAAGATTCCACCCGACCCACATCACTTACAAGTTCCATCGGGGGCGTCCAAAAGCTTTTATGAGCCTATGGTACATAAAGTGCAAACCGTGCACCTATCTTGTGTCAAGACTAGCAATATCTCCAATCGGACCGAATAGAGCTCCACCGGACCCTCGTCACCTAGGAGTACCATCGGGTGTGTCTAAAATGATTTATGAGCCTATGGTACATTTGATGCAAGCCGAGCACCACTTGTCAAGATTAGCACTATCTACAAATGCACAGAACAGAGCACCACCAGACCCTCGTCACCTAGGAGTACCATCGGGTGTGTCTAAAATGATTTTTGATGCTATGGTACGTTTGACGCAAACCGAGCACCTATCTTGCACCGACGCTAACACTATCTCAAAACAGATCAAAACAAGATTCCACATGATCCACCTCACCAAGGAGATCCATTGGGTGCCTCCAATACTATTTCTTAGCCTACGGTACGTTCGACGCAAACCGTGCACCAATCTTGCATCAAGGGTAGCACTATCTCCAAACGGACCGAATAGAGCTTCCACTTGAGCCTCGTCACCTAGGAGTCCCATCGACTGTGTCCAAAACGATTTCTATGGACGCAAACCGTGCACCTATTTTGCACTCACACTAATATCGTCTCCAAACGGACTAAAACGAGATTCCACACGACCCACATCACTTATGAGTTGCATCGGGTGCGTCCAAAACTATTTATGAGCCTATGGTACGTTCAGCGCAAACCGTGCACCTATCTTGCATCAATATTAGCACTGTCTCCAAACAGACCGAACAGAGGTCCACCAGACCCTCGTCACCAGGGAGTACCATCGGGTGCGTCTAAAACAATTTATGAGCCTATGGTACATTTGACGCAAACCGAATACCTATCTTGCAACGACGCTAACACTGTCTCAAAACAGATCGAAACGAGATTCCACATGACCCACCTCACCTAGGAGTTCCATCGGGTGCCTCCAATACTATTTCTGATACTACGGTAAGTTCAATGCAAACCGTGCACCAATCTTGCATCAAGTGTAGCACTATCTCCAAACGGACCGAACCGAGCCTCCACTTGAGACTCGTCACCTAGAAGTCCCATCGAGTGTGACCAAAATGATTTCAATGCCTATGGTATATTCGGTGCAACCCATGCACCGATCTTTGCACTGACACTAACATTGACTCCAACGGACTAAAACAAGATTCCACCCGACCCACATCACTTACAAGTTCCATCGGGGGCGTCCAAAAGTTTTTATGAGCCTATGGTACATAAAGTGCAAACCGTGCACCTATCTTGTGTCAGGATTAGCAATATCTCCAAACGGACCGAATAGAGCTCCACCGGACCCTCGTCACTTAGGAGTACCATCGGGATTGTCTAAAATGATTTATGAGCCTATGGTACATTTGATGCAAGCCGAGCACCACTTGTCAAGATTAGCACTATCTGCAAATGCACAGAACAGAGCTCCACCAGACCCTCGTCACCTAGGAGTACCATTGGGTCTGTCTAAAATGATTTTTGAGCCTATGGTACGTTTGACGCAAACCGAGCACCTATCTTGCACCGACGCTAACACTATCTCAAAACAGATCAAAACAAGATTCCACATGACCAACCTCACCAAGGAGATCCATTGGGTGCCTCCAATACTATTTCTGAGCCTACGGTACGTTCGACGCAAACCGTGCACCAATCTTGCATCAAGGGTAGCACTATCTCCAAACGGAACGAATAGAGCTTCCACTTGAGCCTCGTCACCTAGGAGTCCCATCGACTGTGTCCAAAACGATTTCTATGGACGCAAACCGTGCACCTATTTTGCACTCACACTAATATCGTCTCCAAACGGACTAAAACGAGATTCCACACGACCCACATCACTTATGAGTTGCATCGGGTGCGTCCAAAACTATTTATGAGCCTATGGTACGTTCAGCGCAAACCGTGCACCTATCTTGCATAAATATTAGCACTGTCTCCAAACAGACCAAACAGAGGTCCACCAGACCCTCGTCACCAGGGAGTACCATCGGGTGCGTCTAAAACAATTTATGAGTCTATGGTACATTTGATGCAAACCGAGCACCTATCTTGCACCGACGCTAACACTGTCTCAAAACAGATCGAAACGAGATTCCACATGACCCACCTCACCTAGGAGTTCCATCGTGTACCTCCAATACTATTCCTAAGACTACGGTACGTTCTACGCAAACCAAGCACCAATCTTGCATCAAGAGTAGCACTATCTCCAAACAGACCGAACCAAGCTTCCACTTGAGCCTGGTCACCTAGGAGTCCCATAGAGTGCATCCAAAACGATTTCAATGCCTACGGTGTGTTCGGTGCAACCCATGCACCTATCTTTCCACTGATACTAACACTGTCTCTAAACAGACTAAAACAAGATTCCACAAGACCCATGTCACTTACGAGTCCCATCGGGTGTGTCCAAAACTATTTATGAGCCTATGGTACATTAAGTGCAAACCGTGCACCTATCTTGTGTCAAGATTAGCGCTATCTCCAAATGGACCGAACAGAGCTCCACCATACCCTCGTCACCTAGGAGTACCATCGGGTGAGTCTAAAATGATTTATGAGCCTATGGTACGATTGATGCAAAGCGAGCACCTACCTTTTACTGACACTAACACAGTCTCAAAACAGATCGAAACGAGATTCCACATGACCCACCTCACCTAGGAGTTCCATCGGGTGCCTCCAATACTATTTCTGATACTACGGTAAGTTCAATGCAAACCGTGCACCAATCTTGCATCAATGGTAGCACTATCTCCAAACGGACCGAACCGAGCCTCCACTTGAGACTCGTCACCTAGAAGTCCCATCGAGTGTGTTCAAAATGATTTCAATGCCTATGGTATATTCGGTGCAACCCATGCACCTATCTTTGCACTGACACTAACATTGACTCCAACAGACTAAAACAAGATTCCACCCGACCCACATCACTTACAAGTTCCATCGGGGGCGTCCAAAAGCTTTTATGAGCCTATGGTACATAAAGTGCAAACCGTGCACCTATCTTGTGTCAAGACTAGCAATATCTCCAATCGGACCGAATAGAGCTCCACCGGACCCTCGTCACCTAGGACTACCATCGGGTGTGTCTAAAATGATTTATGAGCCTATGGTACATTTGATGCAAGCCGAGCACCACTTGTCAAGATTAGCACTATCTACAAATGCACAGAACAGAGCTCCACCAGACCCTCGTCACCTAGGAGTACCATCGGGTGTGTCTAAAATGATTTTTGATGCTATGGTACGTTTGACGCAAACCGAGCACCTATCTTGCACCGACGCTAACACTATCTCAAAACAGATCAAAACAAGATTCCACATGACCCACCTCACCAAGGAGATCCATTGGGTGCCTCCAATACTATTTCTTAGCCTACGGTACGTTCGACGCAAACCGTGCACCAATCTTGCATCAAGGGTAGCACTATCTCCAAACGGAACGAATAGAGCTTCCACTTGAGCCTCGTCACCTAGGAGTCCCATCGACTGTGTCCAAAACGATTTCTATGGACGCAAACCGTGCACCTATTTTGCACTCACACTAATATCGTCTCCAAACGGACTAAAACGAGATTCCACACGACCCACATCACTTATGAGTTGCATCGGGTGCGTCCAAAACTATTTATGAGCCTATGGTACGTTCAGCGCAAACCGTGCACCTATCTTGCATAAATATTAGCACTGTCTCCAAACAGACCAAACAGAGGTCCACCAGACCCTCGTCACCAGGGAGTACCATCGGGTGCGTCTAAAACAATTTATGAGTCTATGGTACATTTGATGCAAACCGAGCACCTATCTTGCACCGACGCTAACACTGTCTCAAAACAGATCGAAACGAGATTCCACATGACCCACCTCACCTAGGAGTTCCATCGTGTACCTCCAATACTATTCCTAAGACTACGGTACGTTCTACGCAAACCAAGCACCAATCTTGCATCAAGAGTAGCACTATCTCCAAACAGACCGAACCAAGCTTCCACTTGAGCCTGGTCACCTAGGAGTCCCATAGAGTGCATCCAAAACGATTTCAATGCCTACGGTGTGTTCGGTGCAACCCATGCACCTATCTTTCCACTGATACTAACACTGTCTCTAAACAGACTAAAACAAGATTCCACAAGACCCATGTCACTTACGAGTCCCATCGGGTGTGTCCAAAACTATTTATGAGCCTATGGTACATTAAGTGCAAACCGTGCACCTATCTTGTGTCAAGATTAGCGCTATCTCCAAATGGACCGAACAGAGCTCCACCATACCCTCGTCACCTAGGAGTACCATCGGGTGAGTCTAAAATGATTTATGAGCCTATGGTACGATTGATGCAAAGCGAGCACCTACCTTTTACTGACACTAACACAGTCTCAAAACAGATCGAAACGAGATTCCACATGACCCACCTCACCTAGGAGTTCCATCGGGTGCCTCCAATACTATTTCTGATACTACGGTAAGTTCAATGCAAACCGTGCACCAATCTTGCATCAATGGTAGCACTATCTCCAAACGGACCGAACCGAGCCTCCACTTGAGACTCGTCACCTAGAAGTCCCATCGAGTGTGTCCAAAATGATTTCAATGCCTACGGTATATTCGGTGCAACCCATGCACCTATCTTTGCACTGACACTAACATTGACTCCAATGGACTAAAACAAGATTCCACCCGACCCACATCACTTACAAGTTCCATCGGGGGCGTCCAAAAGTTTTTATGAGCCTATGGTACATAAAGTGCAAACCATGCACCTATCTTGTGTCAAGATTAGCAATATCTCCAAACGGACCGAATAGAGCTCCACCGGACCCTCACACCTAGGAGTACCATCGGGTGTGTCTAAAATGATTTATGAGCCTATGGTACATTTGATGCAAGCCGAGCAACACTTGTCAAGATTAGCACTATCTGCAAACGCACAGAACAGAGCTCCACTAGACCCTCGTCACCTAGGAGTACCATTGGGTGTGTCTAAAATGATTTTTGAGCCTATGGTACGTTTGACGCAAACCGAGCACCTATCTTGCACCGACGCTAACACTATCTCAAAACAGATCAAAACAAGATTCCACATGACCCACCTCACCAAGGAGATCCGTTGGGTGCCTCCAATACTATTTCTGAGCCTACGGTACGTTTGACGCAAACCGTGCACCAATCTTGCATCAAGGGTAGCACTATCTCCAAACGGACCGAATAGAGCTTCCACTTGAGCCTCGTCACCTAGGAGTCCCTTCGACTATGTCCAAAATGATTTCTATGCGGTGCAAACCGTGCACCTATCTTGCACTCACACTAATATCGTCACTAAAGGGACTAAAACAAGATTCCACACGACCCACATCACTTATGAGTTGCATCGGGTGCGTCCAAAACTATTTGTGAGCCTATGGTATGTTTAGCGCAAACCGTGCACCTATCTTGCATCAATATTAGCACTGTCTCCAAACAGACCGAACAGAGGTCCACCAGACCCTCGTCACCAGGGAGTACCATCGGGTGCGTCTAAAACAATTTATGAGCCTATGGTACATTTGACGCAAACCGAGCACCTATCTTGCACCGACGCTAACACTGTCTCAAAACAGATCGAAACAAGATTCCACATGACCCACCTCACCTAGGAGTTCCATCGGGTGCCTCCAATACTATTTCTAAGACTATGGTACGTTCTACGCAAACCAAGCACCAATCTTGCATCAAGAGTAGCACTATCTCCAAACGGACCGAACCAAGCTTCCACTTGAGCCTCGTCACCTAGGATTCCCATAGAGTGCATCCAAAACGATTTCAATGCCTACGGTGTGTTTGGTGCAACCCATGCACCTATCTTTCCACTGATACTAACACTGTCTCCAAACGGACTAAAACAAGATTCCACAAGACCCATGTCACTTACGTGTCCCATCGGGTGTGTCCAAAACTATTTATGAGCCTATGGTACATTAAGTGCAAACCGTGCACCTATCTTGTGTCAAGATTAGCGCTATCTCCAAACGGACCGAACAGAGCTCCACCAGACCCTCGTCACCTAGGAGTACCATCGGGTGTGTCTAAAATGATTTATGAGCCCATGGTACGTTTGACGCAAACCGAGCACCTATCTTGCACAGATGCTATCATTATCTCAAAATAGATCAAAACAAGATTCCACATGACCCACCTCACCTAGGAGTTCCATCGGGTGCCTCCAATACTATTTCTGAGCATACGACACGTTCAATGCAAACCGTGCACCAATCTTGCATCAAGGGTAGCACTATCTCCAAACGGATCGAGCCGAGCCTCCACTTGAGACTCGTCACCTAGAAGTCCCATCGAGTGTGTCCAAAACGATTTCAATGCCTATGGTATATTCGGTGCAACCCGTGCACCTATCTTTGCACTGACACTAATACCGTCTCCAAACGGACTAAAACGAGATTCCACACGACCCACATCACTTATGAGTTCCAAACCGAGCTTCCACTTGAGCCTCGTCACCTAGGAGTCCCATAGAGTGCATCCAAAACAATTTCAATGCCTACGGTGTGTTCGGTGCAACCCATGCACCTATCTTTGCACTGACACTAACACATTCTCCAAACGAACTAAAACAAGATTCCACACGACCCACGTCACTTACGAGTTCCATCGGGTGCGTCCAAAACTATTTATGAGCCTATGGTACATTCAGTGCAAACCGAGCACCTATCTTGTGTCAAGATTAGCACTATCTCCAAACGGACCAAACCGAGCTTCCACTTGAGCCTCGTCACCTAGGAGTCACATCGAGTGTGTCCAAAATGATTTCTATGCCTATTGTATGTTTGGTGCAAACCGTGCACCTGTCTTGCACTAACACTAACACTATCTCCAAATGGACTAAAACGAGATTGCACACGACCCACATCCCTTATGAGTTCCATCGGGTGCGTCCAAAACTATTTATGAGCCTATGGTACGTTTAGTGCAAACCATGCACCTATCTTGCGTCGAGATTAGCACTATCTCCAAATGGACCGAACAGAGCTCCACCAAACCCTCATCACCTAGGAGTACCATCGGGTGAGTCTAAAATGATTTATGAGCCTATGGTACGATTGACGCAAAGCGAGCACCTACCTTTTACTGACACTAACACTGTCTCAAAACAGATCGAAACGAGATTCCACATGACCCACCTCACCTAGGAGTTCCATCGGGTGCCTCCAATACTATTTCTGATACTACGGTAAGTTCAATGCAAACCGTGCACCAATCTTGCATCAAGGGTAGCACTATCTCCAAACGGACCAAACCGAGCCTCCACTTGAGACTCGTCACCAAGAAGTCCCATTGAGTGTGTCCAAAATAATTTAAATGCGTACGGTATATTCGGTGCAACCCATGCAACTATCTTTGCACTGACACTAACACTGACTCCAACGGACTAAAACAAGATTCCACACGACCCACGTCACTTACAAGTTCCATCGGGGGCGTCCAAAAGTTTTTATGAGCCTATGGTGCATAAAGTGCAAACCGTGCACCTATCATGTGTCAAGATTAGCAATATCTCCAAACGGACCGAATAGAGCTCCATCGGACCCTCGTCACCTAGGAGTACCATCGGGTGTGTCTCAAATGATTTATGAGCCTATGGTACATTTGATGCAAGCCGAGCACCACTTGTCAAGATTAGCACTATCTGCAAACGCACAGAACAGAGCTCCAACAGACCCTCGTCACCTAGGAGTACCATCGGGTGTGTCTAAAATGATTTTTGAGCCTATGGTACGCTTGACGCAAACCGAGCACCTATCTTGCACCGACGCTAACACTATCTCAAAACAGATCAAAACAAGATTCCACATGACCCACCTCACCAAGGAGATCCATTGGGTGCCTCCAATACTATTTCTGAGCCTACAGTACGTTCGATGCAAACCATGCACCAATCTTGCATCAAGGGTAGCACTATCTCCAAACGGACTGAATAGAGCTTCCACTTGAGCCTCGTCACCTAGGAGTCCCATCGACTGTGTCCAAAACGATTTCTATGCCAATGGTATGTTCGGTGCAAACCGTGCACCTATCTTGCACTCACACTAATATCGTCTCCAAACGGACTAAAACGAGATTCCACACGACCCACATCACTTATGAGTTGCATCGGGTGCATCCAAAACTATTTATGAGCCTTTGGTACGTTCAGCGCAAACCATGCACCTATCTTGCATTAATATTAGCACTGTCTCCAAATAGACCGAACAGAGGTCCACCAGACCCTCGTCACCAGGGAGTACCATCGGTGCGTCTAAAACAATTTATGAGCCTATGCTACATTTGACGCAAACCGAGCACCTATCTTGCACCGACGCTAACACTGTCTCAAAACAGATCGAAACGAGATTCCACATGACCCACCTCACCTAGGAGTTCCATCGGGTGCCTCCAATACTATTTCTAAGACTACGGTACGTTCTACGCAAACCAAGCACCAATCTTGCATCAAGAGTAGCACTATCTCCAAACGGACCGAACCAAGCTTCCACTTGAGCCTCGTCACCTAGGAGTCCCATAGAGTGCATCCAAAACGATTTCAATGCCTACGGTGTGTTCGGTGCAACCCATGCACCTATCTTTCCACTGATACTAACACTGTCTCCAAACAGACTAAAACAAGATTCCACAAGACCCATGTCACTTACGAGTCCCATCGGGTGTGTCCAAAACTATTTATGAGCCTATGGTACATTAAGTGCAAACCGTGCACCTATCTTGTGTCAAGATTAGCGCTATCTCCAAATGGACCGAACAGAGCTCCACCAGACCCTCGTCACCTAGGAGTACCATCGGGTGTGTCTAAAATGATTTATGAGCCTATGGTACATTTGACGCAAAATCGAGCACCTATCTTGCACCGACGCTAACATTATCTCAAAACAGATCGAAACAAGATTCCACATGACCCACCTCACCTAGGAGTTCCATCGGGTTCCTCCAATACTATTTCAGAGCATACGGCACGTTCAATGCAAACCGTGCACCAATCTTGGATCAAGGGTAGCACTATCTCCAAACGGACCGAACCGAGCCTCCACTTGAGACTCGTCACCTAGAAGTCCCATCAAGTGTGTCCAAAATGATTTCAATGCCTACGGTATATTCGGTGCAACCCATGCACCTATCTTTGCACCGACACTAACACTGACCGCAATGGACTAAAACAAGATTCCACACAACCCACGTCACTTACGAGTTCCATCGGGTGCGTCCAAAAGTTTTTATGAGCCTATGGTACAATAAGTGCAAGTCATGCACCTATGTTGTGTCAAGATTAGCACTCTCTCCAAACAGACCGAATAGAGCTTCCACTTGAGCCTCGTCACCTAGGAGTCCCATCGACTGTGTCCAAAACGATTTCTATGCCTATGGTATGTTCGGTGCAAACCGTGCACCTATCTTGCACTGACACTAATACCGTCTCCAAACGGACTAAAATGAGATTCCACACGACCCACATCACTTATGAGTTCCAAACCGAGCTTCCACTTGAGCCTTGTCACCTAGGAGTCCCATAGAGTGCATCCAAAACGATTTCAATGCCTACGGTGTGTTCGGTGCAACCCATGCACCTATCTTTGCACTAACACTAACACATTCTCCAAACGGACTAAAACAAGATTCCACACGACCCACGTCACATATGAGTTCCACCGGGTGCGTCCAAAACTATTTATGAGCCTATGGTACATTCAGTGCAAACCGAGCACCTATCTTGTGTCAAGATTAGCACTATCTCCAAACGGACCAAAGCGAGCTTCCACTTGAGCCTCGTCACCTAGGAGTCCCATCGAGTGTGTCCAAAATGATTTCTATGCCTATTGTATGTTTAGTGCAAACCGTGCACCTGTCTTGCATTAACACTAACACTGTCTCCAAATGGACTAAAACGAGATTGCACACGACCCACATCCCTTATGAGTTCCATCGGGTGCGTCCAAAACTATTTATGAGCCTATGGTACGTTCAGTGCAAACCGTGCACCTATCTTGCGTCGAGATTAGCACTATCTCCAAATGGACCGAACAGAGCTCCACCAAACCGTCGTCACCTAGGAGTACCATCGGGTGAGTCTAAAATGATTTATGAGCCTATGGTACGATTGACGCAAAGCTAGCACCTACCTTTTACCGACACTAACACTGTCTCAAAACAGATCGAAACAAGATTCCACATGACGCACCTCACCTAGGAGTTCCATTGGGTGCCTCCCATACTATTTCTGATAGTACGGTACGTTTGACGCAAACCGTGCACCAATCTTGCATCAAGAGTAGCACTATCTACAAACGAACCGAACCAAGTTTCCACTTGAGCCTTGTCACCTAGGAGTCCCATCGAGTGCGTCCAAAATGATTTCAATGCCTACGGTATGTTCAGTGCAACCCATGCACCTATCTTTGCATTAGCACTAACAGTATCTCCAAACGGACTAAAACAAGATTCCACATGACCCTCGTCACTTACGACTTCCATCGAGTGCGTCCAAAACTATTTATGAGCCAATGGTACATTCATTGCAAACCGTGCACCTATCCCGCGTCAAGATTAGCACTATCCTAACACTGTCTCAAAATAGATCAAAACGAGATTCCACATGACCCACGTCACCTAGGAGTTCCATCAGGTGCCTCAAATACTATTTTCGAGCCTACAGTACGTTCGACGCAAACCGTGCACCAATCTTGCATCAAGAGTGGCACTATCTCCACTTGAGCCTTGTCACCTAGGAGTCCCATCGAGTGTGCGTAAAATGATTTCTATGCCTATGGCATATGTTCAGTGCAAATCGTGCACCTATCTTGCACTAAACAAACACTGTCTCCAGATGGACTAAAACGAGATTACACACGACCCACGTCACTTACTAGTACCATCGGGTGCGTCTAAAACTATTTATGAGCCTATGGTACGTGCAGTGCAAACCGTGCACCTATCTTGCGTCAAGGTTAGCACTATTTCCAAACGGACCGAACGGAGCTCCACCAGACCGTAGTAACCTAGGAGATCCATCGGGTGCGTCTAAAACAATTTATGAGCCTATGGTACGTTTGATGAAACTAAGCACCCATCTTCACTGCTGCTAACAGTGTCTGAAAATAGATCGAAACGAGATTCCAAATGACCCACCTCAATTAGGAGTTCTATCGGGTGCCTCCAATAATATTTCTGAGCCTACGGTACGTTCGACGCAAACAGTGCACCAATCTTGCATCAAGAGTAGCACTATCTCCAAACGGACCAAACTGAGCTTCCACTTAAGTCTTGTCTCCTATGAGTCCCATCGAGTGTGTCCAAAATGATTTCTATGCCTCTGGTATGTTCGGTGCAACCCATGCATCTATCTTTGCACTAACACTAACACTGTCTCCAAACGGACTAAAACAAGATTCCACATGACCCACGTCACTTATGAGTTCCATCAGGTGTGTCCAAAACTATTTATGAGCATATGGTAGTTCAGTGCAAACCGTGCACCTATCTTGCGTCAAGATTAGCACTATCTCCAAACGGACCGAACAGAACTCCACCGGACCCTCGTCAACTAGGAGTACCATCAGGTGCATCTAAAATGATTTATGAGCCTATGGTACGTTTGACGCAAACCGAGCACCTATCTTGCACCAATGCTAACACTGTCTCGAAACAGATTGAAACGAGAGTCCACATGACCCACCTCACCTAGGAGTTCCATCGGGTGCCTCCAATACTATTTCTTAGACTACGGTACGTTCTACGCAAAACGTGCACCAATCTTGCATCAAGAGTAGCACTATCCCGAAATGGACCAAACAGAGCTTCCACTTGAGCCTCGTCACCTAGGAGTCCCATCGAGTGCGTCTAAAATGATTTCAATGCCTACGGTATGTTCGGTGCAACCCATGCATCTATCTTTGCACTGACACTAACACTGACTCTAAATAGACTGAAACAAGATTCCACACAACCCACGTCTCTTACAAGTTCCATCGGGTGCGTCCAAAACTATTTATGAGCCTATGGTACATTAAGTGCAAACCGTGCACCTATCTTGCATTAAGATTAGCACTATCTCTAAACAGACCGAACAGAGCTCCACTAGGCCCTCGTCACCTTGGTGTACCATCGGGTGTGTCTAAAATGATTTATGAGCCTATGGTACGTTTCACGCAAACTGAGCACCTATCTTGGACCGATGCTAACACTGTCTCAAAACAGATCAAAACGAGATTCCACATGACCCACCTCACCTAAGAGTTCCATCGGGTGCCTCCAATACTATTTTAGAGCCTATGATACGTTCAACGCAAACCGTGCACCAATCTTGCAACAGGAGTAGCACTATCTCCAAACAGACCGAACAGAGCTATGGTACGTGCAGTGCAAACCGTGCACCTATCTTGCATCAAGATTAGCACTACCTCCAAACGGTCCGAACATAGGTCCACCAGAACCTCGTCACCTATGAGTACCATCGGGTGCGTCTAAAACGATTTATGAGCCTATGGTACATTTGACGCAAACCGAGCACCTATCTAGCTCTGACGCTAACCCAGTCTAAAAACAGATCGAAACAAGATTCCACATGACCCACCTCACCTAGGAGTTCAATCGGGTACCTCCAATACTATTTGAGAGCCTACAGTACGTTCGACGCAAACCTTGCACCAATCTTGCATCAAGAGTAGCACTATCTCCAAACGGACCAAACCGAGCTTCCAATTGAGCCTCGTCACCTAGGAGTCCCATAGAGTGCGTACAAAACGATTTCAATGCCTACGATATGTTTGGTGCAACCCAAGCACCTATCTTTGCATTGAGACTAACACTTCCTCCAAACGGACTAAAACAAGAGTCCACACGACCCACGTCACTTACGAGTTCCATCGGGTGTGTCCAAAACTATTTATGAGCCTATGGTACATTCAGGGCAAACCGAGCACCTATCTTGTGTCAAGATTAGCACTATCTCCAAAGAGACTGAACAGAGCTCCACCAGACCCTCGTCAGCTCAAAGTACCATTGGGTGTGTCCAAAACGATTTATGAGCCTATGGTACGTGTGACTTAAACCGAGCACCTATCTTGCACCGACGCTAACACTATCTCAAAACAGATCAAAACGAGATTCCACATGACCCACCTCACCTTGGAGTTCCATCGGGTGCCTCCAATACTATTTCTGAGCCTACGGTACGTTCAACGCAAAATGTGCACCAATCTTGCATCAAGAGTAGCACTATCTCCAAACGAACTGAACCGAGCTTCCTCTTGAGCCTTGTCACCTAGGAGTACAATCGACTGTGTAAATGATTTCTATGCCTATGGTATGTTCGGTGCAAACCGTGCACCTATCTTGCACTAACACTAATACTGTCTCCAAACGGACTAAAACAAGATTCCACATGACCCACATCACTTACGAGTTGCATCGGGTGCGTCCAAAACTATTTATGAGCCTATGGTATGTTCAGTGCAATCCGTGCACCTATCTTGCGTCAAGATTAGCACTATCTCCAAACGGACCAAACAGAGCTACACCGGACCCTCGTCACCATGGAGTACCATCAGGAGTGTCTAAAACTATTTATGTGCCTATGGTACATTAAGTGCAAACCGTGCACCTATCTTGTGTCAAGATTAGCACTATCTACAAACGGACCGAACAGAGCTCCAGCAAACCCTTGTCACCTAGGCGTAGCATCGGGTGTGTCTAAAATGATTTATGAGCCTATGGTACATTTGACGCAAACCGAGCACCTATCTTGCACGGGCAAACCCAATCTCAAAATAGATCGAAACAAGATTCCACATGACCCACCTCACCTAGGAGTTCCATTGGGTGCCTCCAATACTATTTCTAAGCCTACAGTACGTTCGACGCAAACCGTGCACCAATCTTGCATCAAGAGTAGCACTATCTCCAAACGGATCGAATAGAGCTTCCACTTGAGCCTCGTCACCTAGGAGTCCCATCGAGTGTGTCGAAAACGATTTCTATGCCTATGGTATGTTCGGTGCAAACTGTGCACCTATCTTGCACTGACACTAATACCGTCTCCAAACGGACTAAAACGAGATTCCACACGACCCACATCATTTACGAGTTGCATCGGGTGCGTCCAAAACTATTTATGAGCCTATGGTACGTTCAGCGCAAACCGTGCACCTATCTTGTATCAAGATTAGCACTATTTCCAAACAGACCGACCAGAGGTCCACCAGACCCTCGTCACCTGGGAGTACCATCGGGTGTGTCCAAAACAATTTATGAGCCTGTGGTACATTTGACACAAACCGAGCACCTATCTTGCACCGACGCTAACACTGTCTCAAAACAGATCGAAATGAGATTCCACATGACCCACCTCACCTAGGAGTTCCAGTGGGTGCCTCCAATACAATTTCTAAGACTATGGTACGTTCTACGCAAACCGTGCACCAATCTTGCATCAAGAGTAGCACTATCTCCAAACAGACCGAACCAAGCTTCCACTTGAGCCTCGTCACCTAGGAGTCCCATAGAGTGCGTCCAAAATGATTTCAATGCCTACGGCATGTTCGGTGCAACCCATGCACCTATCTTTCCACTTATACTAACACTGTCTTCAAACAGACTAAAACAAGATTCCACATGACCCAAGTCAGTTACGAGTTCCATCGGATGCGTTCAAAACTATTTATGAGCCTATGGTACATTAAGTACAAACCGTGCACCTATCTTATGTCAAGATTAGCACTATGTCCAATCGGACCGAACAGAGCTCTAGCAAACCCTCGTCACCTAGGCGTAGCATCGGGTGTGTCTAAAATGATTTATGAGCCTATGGTACATTTAACGCAAACCGAGCACCTATATTGCACCGACGCTAACCCAATCTCAAAACAGATCGAAACAAGATTCCATATGACCCACCTCACCTTGGAGTGCCATTGGGTGCTTCCAATACTATTTCTGAGCCTACGGTACGTTCGACGCAAACCGTGCACCAATCTTGCATCAAGAGTAGCACTATCTCCAAACGGACCGAATAGAGCTTCCACTTGAGCCTCGTCACCTAGGAGTCCCATCGAGTGTGTCGAAAACGATTTCTATGCCTATGGTATGTTCGGTGCAAACTGTGCACCTATCTTGCACAGACACTAATACCGTCTCCAAATGGACTAAAACGAGATTCCACACGACCCACATCACTTACGAGTTGCATCGGGTGCGTCCAAAACTATTTATGAGCCTATGGTACGTTTAGCGCAAACCGTGCACCTATCTTGCTTCAAGATTAGAACTATTTCCAAACAGACCGAACAGAGGTCCACCAGACCCTCGTCACCTAGGAGTACCATCGGGTGTGTCTAAAACAATTTATGAGCCTATGGTACATTTGACGCAAACCGGTATCTTGCACCGACGCTAACACTGTCTCAAAACAGATCGAAACGAGATTCCACATGACCCACCTCACCTAGGAGTTCCATCAGGTGCCTCCAATACTATTTCTAAGACTACGGTACGTTCTACGTAGACCATGCACCAATCTTGCATCAAGAGTAGCACTATCCCCGAACAGACCGAACCAAGCTTCCACTTGAGCCTCGTCACCTAGGAGTCCCATAGAGTGCGTCCAAAATGATTTCAATGCCTACGGCATGTTCGGTGCAACCCATGCACCTATCTTTCCACTGATACTAACACTGTCTCCAAACGGACTAAAACAAGATTCCACACGACCCATGTCACTTACGAGTTCCATCGGGTGCGTTCAAAACTATTTATGAGCCTATGGTACATTTGACACAAATCGAGCACCTATCTCGCATCGACGCTAACACTGTCTCAAAACAGATCGAAACGAGATTCCACATGACCCACCTCACCTAGGAGTTCCATCGGGTGCCTCCAATACTATTTTTAAGACTACGGTACGTTCTACGCAAACCGTGCACCAATCTTGTATCAAGAGTAGCACTATCTCCAAAAAGACCGAACCAAGCTTCCACTTGAGCCTCGTCACCTAGGTGTCCCATAGAGTGTGTCCAAAATGATTTCAATGCCTACGGCATGTTCGGTGCAACCCATGCACCTATCTTTCCGCTGATACTAACACAGTCTCCAAACGGACTAAAACAAGATTCCACATGACCCAAGTCACTTACGTGTTCCATCGGGTGCGTTCAAAACTATATATGAGCCTATGGTACATTAAGTGTAAACCGTGCACCTATCTTGTGTCAAGATTAGCACTATCTCCAAATGGACCGAACAGAGCTCCAGCAAACCCTCATCACCTAGGCGTAGCATTGGGAGTGTCTAAAATGATTTATGGGCCGATGGTACATTTAACGCAAACCGAGCACCTATCTTGCACCGACGCTAACCCAATCTCAAAACAGATCAAAACAAGATTCCACATGACCCACCTCACCTAGGAGTGCCATTGGGTGCCTCCAATACTATTTCTGAGCCTACGGTACGTTCGACGCAAACCGTGCACCAATCTTGCATCAAGAGTAGCACTATCTCCAAACGGACCGAATAGAGCTTCCACTTGAGCCTCGTCACCTAGGAGTCCCATCGAGTGTGTCGAAAACGATTTCTATGCCTATGGTATGTTCGGTGCAAACTGTGCACCTATCTTGCACTGACACTAATACCGTCTCCAAACGGACTAAAACGAGATTCCACACGACCCACATCATTTACGAGTTGCATCGGGTGCGTCCAAAACTATTTATGAGCCTATGGTACGTTCAGCGCAAACCGTGCACCTATCTTGTATCAAGATTAGCACTATTTCCAAACAGACCGACCAGAGGTCCACCAGACCCTCGTCACCTGGGAGTACCATCGGGTGTGTCCAAAACAATTTATGAGCCTGTGGTACATTTGACACAAACCGAGCACCTATCTTGCACCGACGCTAACACTGTCTCAAAACAGATCGAAATGAGATTCCACATGACCCACCTCACCTAGGAGTTCCAGTGGGTGCCTCCAATACAATTTCTAAGACTATGGTACGTTCTACGCAAACCGTGCACCAATCTTGCATCAAGAGTAGCACTATCTCCAAACAGACCGAACCAAGCTTCCACTTGAGCCTCGTCACCTAGGAGTCCCATAGAGTGCGTCCAAAATGATTTCAATGCCTACGGCATGTTCGGTGCAACCCATCCACCTATCTTTCCACTTATACTAACACTGTCTCCAAACAGACTAAAACAAGATTGCACATGACCCAAGTCAGTTACGAGTTCCATCGGATGCGTTCAAAACTATTTATGAGCCTTTGGTACATTAAGTACAAACCGTGCACCTATCTTATGTCAAGATTAGCACTATGTCCAATCGGACCGAACAGAGCTCTAGCAAACCCTCGTCACCTAGGCGTAGCATCGGGTGTGTCTAAAATGATTTATGAGCCTATGGTACATTTAACGCAAACCGAGCACCTATATTGCACCGACGCTAACCCAATCTCAAAACAGATCGAAACAAGATTCCATATGACCCACCTCACCTTGGAGTGCCATTGGGTGCTTCCAATACTATTTCTGAGCCTACGGTACGTTCGACGCAAACCGTGCACCAATCTTGCATCAAGAGTAGCACTATCTCCAAACGGACCGAATAGAGCTTCCACTTGAGCCTCGTCACCTAGGAGTCCCATCGAGTGTGTCGAAAACGATTTCTATGCCTATGGTATGTTCGGTGCAAACTGTGCACCTATCTTGCACAGACACTAATACCGTCTCCAAATGGACTAAAACGAGATTCCACACGACCCACATCACTTACGAGTTGCATCGGGTGCGTCCAAAACTATTTATGAGCCTATGGTACGTTTAGCGCAAACCGTGCACCTATCTTGCTTCAAGATTAGAACTATTTCCAAACAGATCGAACAGAGGTCCACCAGACCCTCGTCACCTAGGAGTACCATCGGGTGTGTCTAAAACAATTTATGAGCCTATGGTACATTTGACGCAAACCGGTATCTTGCACCGACGCTAACACTGTCTCAAAACAGATCGAAACGAGATTCCACATGACCCACCTCACCTAGGAGTTCCATCAGGTGCCTCCAATACTATTTCTAAGACTACGGTACGTTCTACGTAGACCATGCACCAATCTTGCATCAAGAGTAGCACTATCCCCGAACAGACCGAACCAAGCTTCCACTTGAGCCTCGTCACCTAGGAGTCCCATAGAGTGCGTCCAAAATGATTTCAATGCCTACGGCATGTTCGGTGCAACCCATGCACCTATCTTTCCACTGATACTAACACTGTCTCCAAACGGACTAAAACAAGATTCCACACGACCCATGTCACTTACGAGTTCCATCGGGTGCGTTCAAAACTATTTATGAGCCTATGGTACATTTGACACAAATCGAGCACCTATCTCGCATCGACGCTAACACTGTCTCAAAACAGATCGAAATGAGATTCCACATGACCCACCTCACCTAGGAGTTCCATCGGGTGCCTCCAATACTATTTTTAAGACTACGGTACGTTCTATGCAAACCGTGCACCAATCTTGTATCAAGAGTAGCACTATCTCCAAAAAGACCGAACCAAGCTTCCACTTGAGCCTCGTCACCTAGGTGTCCCATAGAGTGTGTCCAAAATGATTTCAATGCCTACGGCATGTTCGGTGCAACCTATGCACCTATCTTTCCGCTGATACTAACACAGTCTCCAAACGGACTAAAACAAGATTCCACATGACCCAAGTCACTTACGTGTTCCATCGGGTGCGTTCAAAACTATATATGAGCCTATGGTACATTAAGTGTAAACCGTGCACCTATCTTGTGTCAAGATTAGCACTATCTCCAAATGGACCGAACAGAGCTCCAGCAAACCCTCATCACCTAGGCGTAGCATTGGGTGTGTCTAAAATGATTTATGGGCCTATGGTACATTTAACGCAAACCGAGCACCTATCTTGCACCGACGCTAACCCAATCTCAAAACAGATCAAAACAAGATTCCACATGACCCACCTCACCTAGGAGTGCCATTGGGTGCCTCCAATACTATTTCTGAGCCTACGGTACGTTCGACGCAAACCGTGCACCAATCTTGCATCAAGAGTAGCACTATCTCCAAACGGACCGAATAGAGCTTCCACTTGAGCCTCGTCACCTAGGAGTCCCATCGAGTGTGTCGAAAACGATTTCTATGCCTATGGTATGTTCAGTGCAAACTGTGCACCTATCTTGCACAGACACTAATACCGTCTCCAAATGGACTAAAACGAGATTCCACACGACCCACATCACTTACGAGTTGCATCGGGTGCGTCCAAAACTATTTATGAGCCTATGGTACGTTTAGCGCAAACCGTGCACCTATCTTGCTTCAAGATTAGAACTATTTGCAAACAGACTGAACAGAGGTCCACCAGACCCTCGTCACCTGGGAGTACCATCGGGTGCGTTTAAAACAATTTATGAGCCTATGGTACATTTGACGCAAACCGACCACCTATCTTGCACCGACGCTAACACTGTCTCAAAACAGATCGAAACGAGATTCCACATGACCCACCTCACCTAGGAGTTCCATCAGGTGCCTCCAATACTATTTCGAAGACTACAGTATGTTCTATGCAGACCGTGCAAAAAATCTTGCATCAAGAGTAGCACTATCTCCAAACAGACCGAACCAAGCTTCCACTTGAGCCTCGTCACCTAGGAATCAAATAGAGTGCATCCAAAATGATTTCAATGCCTATGGCATGTTTGGTGCAACCCATGCACCTATGTTTCCACTGATACTAACACTGTCTCCAAACGGACTAAAACAAGATTCCACACGACCCATGTCACTTACGAGTTCCATCGGGTGTGTTCAAAACTATTTATGAGCCTATGGTACACTAAGTGCAAACCGTGCACCTATCTTGTGTCAAGATTAGCACTATCTCCAAACGGACCGAACAGAGCTCCAGCAAATCCTTGTCACCTAGGCGTAGCATAGGGTGTGTCTAAAATGATTTATGATCCTATGGTACATTTGACGCAAACCGAGCACCTATCTTGCACCGTCGCTAACCCAATCTCAAAACAGATCGAAACAAGATTCCACACGACCCACCTCACCTAGGAGTTCCATCGGGTGCCTCTAATACTATTTTTGAGCCTACGGTACGTTCGACGCAAACCGTGCACCAATCTTGCACCAATCTTGCTTCTAAAACGATTTATGAACCTATGGTACCTTTGATGCAAACCGAGCACCTATCTTGCACCGACGCTAACACTGTTTCAAAAACAGATCAAAACAAGATTCCACATGACCCACGTAACCTAGGAGTTCCATCGGGTGCCTCCAATACTATTTCTGAGCCTACGGTACATTCGACGCAAACCATGCACCAATCATGCATCAAGAGTAGCAATATCTCCAAATGGACCGTACCGAGCTTCCACTTGAGCCTCGTCACCAGGAGTCCCATCGATTGTGTCTAAAACGATTTCTATGCCTACGGCATGTTTAGTTCAAACCGTGCACCTCTCTTGCACCGTCGCTAACACTGTCTCAAAATAGATCAAAACGAGATTCCACAAGACCCACGTCACCTAGGAGTTCCATCGGGTGCCTCCAATACTATTTCTGAACCTACAGCACATTTGACGCAAACCGAGCACCAATCTTGCATCAAGAATAGCACTATCTCCAAACGTACCGAATCGAGCTTCCACTTGAGCCTCGTCGCATAGGAGTCCCCTCGAGTGCGTCCAAAACGATTCTATGCCTATGCGACATTTGGTGCAAACCAAGCACCAATCTTGCATCAAGAGAAGCACTATCCCCAAACGGACCGAACCGAGCTTCCACTTGAGCCTCGTCACCTAGGAGTCGGATCGAGTTCGTCCAAAACGATTTCTATGCCTATGGTATGTTCGGTGCAAGCCGTGCTCCAACCTTGCACTGACACTAACACTATCTCCAAATGGACTAAAATGAGATTCCACACGACTCACGTCACTTACGAGTTCCATCGGGTGCATCCAAAACTATTTGTGACCTATGGTACGTTCAATGCAAACCGAGCACCTATCTTCTGTAGCACTATCCCGATACAGACCGAACAGATCTCCTCCAGACCCTCATCAACTAGGAGTACCGCGGGTGCTTCTAAAACGATTTATGAACCTATGGTACGTTTGATGCAATCCGAGCACCTATCTTGCACCGACGCTCACACTATTTCAAAATAGATCGAAACAAGATTCCACATGACTCACGTAACCTAGGAGTTCCATCGGGTGCCTCCAATACTATTTCTGAGCCTACGGTACATTCGATGCAAACCATGCACCAATCATGCATCAAGTGTAGCACTATCTCCAAATGGACCGTACCGAGCTTCCACTTGAGCCTCGTCACCTAGGAGTCCCATCGATTGTGTCCAAAACGATTTCTATGCCTATGGTACGTTCAGTTCAAACCGTGCACCTATCTTGCACCGTCGTTAATACTAATACCGTCTCCAAATGGACTAAAACGAGATTCCACACGGCCCACATCACTTACGAGTTGCATCGGGTGCGTCCAAAACTATTTATGAGCCTATGGTATGTTTAGCGCAAACCGTGCACCTATCTTGCTTCAAGATTAGAACTATTTCCAAACAGACTGAACAGAGGTCCACCAGACTCTCGTCACCTGGGAGTACCATCGGGTGCGTTTAAAACAATTTATGAGCCTATGGTACATTTGACGCAAACCGAGCACCTATCTTGCACCGACGCTAACACTGTCTCAAAACAGATCGAAACGAGATTCCACATGACCCACCTCACCTAGGAGTTCCATCGGGTGCCTCCAATACTATTTCGAAGACTACAGTATGTTCTACGCAGACCGTGCAAAAAATCTTGCATCAAGAGTAGCACTATCTCCAAACAGACCGAACCAAGCTTCCACTTGAGCCTCGTCACCTAGGAGTCAAATAGAGTGCATCCAAAATGATTTCAATGCCTACGGCATGTTCGGTGCAACCCATTGCACCTATGTTTCCACTGATACTAACACTGTCTCCAAACGGACTAAAACAAGATTCCACATGACCCATGTCACTTACGAGTTCCATCGGGGGTGTTCAAAACTATTTATGAGCCTATGGTACACTAAGTGCAAACCGTGCACCTATCTTGTGTCAAGATTAGCACTATCTCCAAACGGACCGAACAGAGCTCCAGCAAATCCTTGTCACCTAGGCGTAGCATAGGGTGTGTCTAAATGATTTATGATGATGAGGACATCAACACCGATCATACATCCACGCCGTCCATGCCGACACCTGCTGGTCCTATTACCCGTGCTCGTGCTCGAACACTTAATCATCAAGTGAGTTCCTTCTTGAGCTCTTGTCCATCCTGTTTAGATCTTGGAGACACGTGCACTCTTGTTTTGATTAGGAATCAAGGAGAAGACCAAAAGGGAAAAGGACTCGCGTAGGCTGGATTT
>CM039594.1:33992178-34211552 GCA_022457205.1 Saccharum spontaneum
ACGACACCTAGGAGTTCCATCGAGTGCCTCCAATACTATTTCTGAACCTATGACACATTCGACGCAAACCGAGCACCAATCTTGCATCAAGAGTAGCACTATCTCCAAACGTACAGAATCGAGCTTCCACTTGAACCTCGTAACCTAGAAGTCCGCTCGAGTGCGTCCAAAACGATTTCTATTCCTATGCTACATTTGGTGCAAACCAAGCACCAATCTTGCATCAAGAGAAGCACTATCCCCAAACGGACTGAACCGAGCTTCCACTTGAGCCTCGTCACCTAGGAGTCGGATCGAGTTCATCCAAAACGATTTCTATGCCTATGGTATGTTCGGTGCAAACCGTGCTCCAACCTTGCAGTAACACTAACACAATCTCCAAATGGACTAAAATGAGATTCACACGACCCACGTCACTTACGATTTCCATCGGGTGCGTTCAAAACTATTTATGACCTATGGTACGTTCAATGCAAACCGAGCACCTATCTTCTGTTGCACTATCCCAAAACGGACCGAACAGATCTCCACCAGATCCTCATCACCTAGGAGTACCACGGGTGCTTCTAAAATGATTTATGAACCTATGGTACGTTTGATGCAAACCAAGCACCTATCTTGCATCGACGCCAACACTGTTTCAAAACAGATCGAAACAAGATTCCACATAACCCACGTAACCTAGGAGTTCCATCGGGTGCCTCCAATACTATTTCTGAGCCTACGGTACATTCGACGCAAACCATGCACCAATCTTGCATCTTGAGTAGCACTATCTCTAAATGGACCGTACCGAGCTTCCACTTGAGCCTCGTCACCTAGGAGTCCCATCGATTGTGTCCAAAACGATTTCTATGTCTATGGTACGTTAAGTTCAAACCGTGCACCTATCTTGCACCGTCGCTAACACTGTCTCAAAATAGATCAAAACGAGATTCCACATGACCCACGTCACCTAGGAGTTCCATCGGGTGCCTTCAATACTATTTCCGAAACTACGACACATTCGACGGAAACCGAGCACCGATCTTGCATCAAGAGTAGCACTATCTCCAAACGTACCGAATCGAGCTTCGACTTGAGCCTCGTCACCTAGGAGTCCCATCGAGTGTGTCCAAAACAATTTCTATGCCTATAGTACGTTCATTGCAAACTGTGCACCTATCTTGCACCGGCGCTAACACTGTCTCAAAATAGATCAAAACGAGATTCCACATGACTCACGTCATCTAGGAGTTCCATCGTGTGCCTCCAATACTATTTCCGAGCCTATGGCACATTCGACGTAAACCGAGCACCAATCTTGCATCAAGAGAAGCACTATCCCCAAATGGACCGAATCGAGCTTCCACTTGAGCCTCGTCACCTAGGAGTCGGATCGAGTTCGTCCAAAACGATTTCTATGCCTATGGTATGTTCGGTGCAAACCGTGCTCCAACCTTGCACTAACACTAACACTATCTCCAAATGGACTAAAATGAGATTCCACACAAACCACGTCACTTACGAGTTCCATCGGGTGCGTCCAAAACTATTTATGACCTATGGTACGTTCAATGCAAACCGAGCACCTATCTTCTGTAGCACTATCCCGAAACGGACCGAACAGATCTCCACCAGACCCTCATCACCTAGGAGTACCGCGGCTGCTTCTAAAACGATTTATGAACCTATGGTACGTTTGATGCAATCTGAGCACCTATTTTGTACCGATGCTAACACTATTTCAAAACAGATCGAAACAAGATTCCACATGACCCACATAACCTAGGAGTTCCATCGGGTGCCTCCAATACTATTTCTGAGCCTACAGTACATTCGACGCAAACCATCCACCAATCATGCATCTTGAGTAGCACTATCTCCAAATGGACCGTACCGAGCTTCCACTTGAGCCTCGTCACCTAGGAGTCCCATCGATTGTGTCCAAAACGATTTCGATGCCTATGGTACGTTCAGTTCAAACCGTGCACCTATCTTGCACCGTCGTTAACACTGTCTCAAAATAGATCAAAATGAGATTCCACATGACCCCCGTCACCTAGGAGTTCCATCGGGTGCCTCCAATACTATTTCCAAACCTATGACACATTCGACGCAAACCGAGCACCAATCTTGCATCAAGAGTAGCACTATCTCCAAACGTACCGAATCGAGCTTCCACTTGAGCCTCGTCACCTAGGAGTCCGCTCAAGTACGTCCAAAATGATTTCTATGCCTATGCTACTTTGGTGCAAACCAAGCACCAATTTGCATCAAGAGAAGCACTATCCCCAAATAGATCGAACCAAGCTTTCACTTGAGCCTCGTCACCTAGGAGTCAGATCGAGTTCATCCAAAACGATTTCTATGCCTATGGTATGTTCGGGGTAAACCGTGCTCCAACCTTGCAATGACACTAACACTATCTCCAAATGGAGTAAAATGAGATTCCTCACGACCCACGTCACTTACGAGTTCCATCGGGTGCGTCCAAAACTATTTATGACCTATGGTACGTTCAATGCAAACCGTGCACCTATCTTCTGTAGCACTATCTCCAAACTTACCGAATAGATCTCCACCAGACCCTCATAACCTAGGAGTACCGCGGGTGCTTCTAAAACGATTTATGAACCTATGGTACGTTTGATGCAATCCGAGCACCTATCTTGTACCGACATTAACACTGTTTCAAAATAGATCGAAACATGATTCCACATGACCCACGTAACCTAGGAGTTCCATCAGGTGCCTCCAATACTATTTCTGAGCCTACGGTACATTCGATGCAAACTATGCACCAATCATGCATCAGGAGTAGCACTATCTCCAAATGGACCATACCGAGCTTCCACTTGAGCCTCGTCACCTAGGAGTCCCATCGATTGTGTCTAATACAATTTCTATGCCTATGGTACGTTTAGTTCAAACCGTGCACCTATCTTGCATCGTCGCTAAGACTGTCTCAAAATAGATCAGAACGAGATTCCACATGACCCACGTCACCTAGGAGTTCCATCGGGTGCCTCCAATACTATTTCCATCCTACGACACATTTGACGCAAACCGAGCACCAATCTTGCATCAAGAGTAGCACTATCTCCAAACGTAATGAATCGAGCTTCCACATGAGCCTCGTCACCTAGGAGTCCCCTCGAGTGCGTCCAAAATGATTTCTATGCCTATGCTACATTTGGTGCAAACCAAGCACCAATCTTGCATCAAGAGAAGCACTATCGCCAAACGGACCGAACCGAGCTTCCACTTGAGCCTCGTCACCTAGGAGTCGGATCGAGTTCGTCCAAAATGATTTCTATGCCTATGGTATGTTCGGTGCAAACCGTGCTCCAACCTTGCACTGACACTAACACTATGTCCAAATGGACTAAAATGAGATTCCACACGACCCACATCACTTACGAGTTCCATCAGGTGCATCCAAAACTATTTATGACCTATGGTTCGTTTAATGCAAACCGAGCACCTATCTTCTGTAGCACTATCCCGAAACGGACCGAACAGATCTCCACCAGACCCTCATCACCTAGGAGCACCGCGGGTGCTTCTAAAACGATTTATGAACCTATAGTACGTTTGATGCAATCCGAGCACCTATCTTGCACGACGCTAACACTATTTCAAAACAGATCGAAACAAGATTCCACATGACCCACGTAACCTAGGAGTTCCATCGGGTGCCTCCAATACTATTTCTGAGCCTACAGTACATTCGACGCAAACCATGCACCAATCATGCATCTTGAGTAGCACTATCTCCAAATGGACTGTACCGAGCTTCCACTTGAGCCTCGTCACCAAGGAGTCCCATCGATTGTGTCCAAAACGATTTCTATGCCTATGATACGTTCTGTTCAAACCGTGCACCTATCTTGCACCGTCGTTAACACTGTCTCAAAATAGATCAAAATGAGATTCCACATGACCCACGTCACATAGGAGTTCCATCGGGTGCCTCCAATACTATGTCCAAACCTATGACACATTCGACGCAAACCGAGCACCAATCTTGCATCAAGAGTAGCACTATCTCCAAACATTTCGAATCGAGCTTCCACTTGAGCCTCGTCACCAAGGAGTCCGCTCGAGTGCGTCCAAAACGATATCTATGCCTATGCTACATTTGGTGCAAACCAAGCACCAATCTTGTATCAAGAGAAGCACTATCCCCAAATAGATCGAACTGAGCTTCCACTTGAGCCTTGTCACCTAGGAGTCGGATCGAGTTCGTCCAAAACGATTTCTATGCCTATGGTATGTTCGGGGCAAACCGTGCTCCAACCTTGCACTGACACTAACACTATCTCCAAATGGACTAAAATGAGATTCCACACGACCCACGTCACTTACGAGTTCAATCGGGTGCGTCCAAAACTATTTATGACCTATGGTACGTTCAATGCAAACCGTGCACCTATCTTCTATAGCACTATCTCTAAAGGGACCGAACAGATCTCCACTAGACCCTCATCACCTAGGATTACCGCCGGTGCTTCTAAAATGATTTATGAACCTATGGCACGTTTGAAGCAAACTGAGCACCTACATTGCACCAACGCTAACACTGTTTCAAAACAGATCGAAACAAGATTCCACATGACCCAGGTAGCCTAGGAGTTCCATTGGGTGCCTCCAATACTATTTCCGATCCTACGGTACGTTCGACGTAAACCGTGCACCAATCATGCATCAAGAGTAGCACTATCTCCAAATGGACCGTACCGAGCTTCCACTTGAGCCTCGTCACCTAGGAGTCCCATCGAGTCTGTCCAAAACAATTTCTATGCCTATAGTATGTTCAGTGCAAACCGTGCACCTATCTTGCACCGGCTCTAACACTGTCTCAAAATAGATCAAAACGAGATTCCACATGACTCACATCACCTAGGAGTTCCATCATGTGCCTCCAATACTATTTCCAAGCCTATGGCACATTCGACGTAAACCGAGCACCAATCTAGCATCAAGAGTACCACTATCTCCAAACGTACCGAATCAAGCTTCTACTTGAGCCTCGTCACCTAGGAGTCCCCTCGAGTGCGTCCAAAACGATTTCTAGGCCTATGCTACATTTGGTGCAAACCAAGCACCAATCTTGCATCAAGAGAAGCACTGTCCCCAAACGGACTAAACCGAGCTTCCACTTGAGCCTCGTCACCTAGGAGTCAGATCGAGTTCGTCCAAAACGATTTCTATGCCTATGGTATGTTCATAGCAAACCATGCACCTATCTTGCACCGGCGCTAACACTGTCTCAAAATAGATCAAAACGAGATTCCACATGACTCACATCACCTAGGAGTTCCATCGTGTGCCTCCAATACTATTTCCGAGCCTATGGCACATTCGACGTAAACCGAGCACCAATCTAGCATCAAGAGTACCACTATCTCCAAACGTACCGAATCGAGCTTCCACTTGAGCCTCGTCACCAAGGAGTCCGCTCAAGTGCGTCCAAAACGATTTCTATGCCTATGCTACATTTGGTGCAAACCAAGCACCAATCTTGCATCAAGAGAAGCACTATCCCCAAATATATCGAACTGAGCTTTCACTTGAGCCTCGTCACCTACGAGTCGGATCGAGTTCGTCCAAATCGATTTCTATGCCTATGGTATGTTCGGGGCAAACCGTGCTCCAACCTTGCACTGACACTAACACTATCTCCAAATGGACTAAAATGAGATTGCACACGACCCACGTCACTTACGAGTTCCATCGGGTGCGTCCAAAACTATTTATGACCTATGGTACGTTCAATGCAAACCGTGCACCTATCTTCTATAGCACTATCTCTAAAGGGACCGAATAGATCTCCACTAGACCCTGATCACCTAGGATTACCGCCAGTGCTTCTAAAACGATTTATGAACCTATGATACGTTTGATGCAAACCAAGCACCTATCTTGCACCGACGCTAACACTGTTTCAAAACAGATCAAAACAAGATTCCACATGACCCACGTAACCTAGGAGTTCCATCGGGTGCCTCCAATACTATTTCTGAGCCTACAGTACATTCGACGCAAACCATGCACCAATCATGCATCTTGAGTAGCACTATCTCCAAATGGACCGTACCGAGCTTCCACTTGAGCCTCGTCACCTATGATACGTTCAGTTCAAACCGTGCACCTATCTTGCACCGTCGTTAACACTTTCTCAAAATAGATCAAAACGAGATTCCACATGACCCACGTCACCTAGGAGTTCCATCGGGTGCCTCAATACTATTTCCGAACCTATGACACATTTGACGCAAACCGAGCACCAATCTTGCATCAAGAGTAGCACTATCTCCAAACGTACGGAATCGAGCTTCCACTTGAGCCTCGTCACCTAGGAGTCCGCTCGAGTGCGTCCAAAACGATTTCTATGCCTATGCTACATTTGGTGCAAACCAAGCACCAATCTTGCATCAAGAGAAGCACTATCCCCAAACAGATCAAACTAAGCTTCCACTTGAGCCTCGTCACCTAGGAGTCGGATCGAGTTCATCCAAAACGATTTCTATGCCTATGGTATGTTTGGGGCAAACCGTGCTCCAACCTTGCACTGACACTAACACTATCTCCAAATGGACTAAAATGAGATTCCACACGCAAACCGAGCACCTACCTTGCACCGACGCTAACACTGTTTCAAAACATATTGAAACAAGATTCCACATGACCCACGTAACCTAGGAGTTCCATTGGGTGCCTCCAATACTATTTCCGAGCCAACGGTACGTTCAACGCAAACCGTGCACCAATCATGCATCAAGAGTAGCACTATCTCCAAATGGACCGTACTGAGCTTCCACTTGAGCCTCGTCACCTAGGAGTCCCATCGAGTGTGTCCAAAACAATTTCTATACCTATAGTACGTTCAGTGCAAACCGTGCACCTATCTTGCAACGGCGCTAACACTATCTCAAAATAGATCAAAACGAGATTCCACATGACTCACGTCACCTAGGAGTTCCATCGTGTGCCTCCAATACTATTTTCGAGCCTATGGCACATTCGACGTAAACCGAGCACCAATCTAGCATCAAGAGTACCACTATCTCCAAACGTACCGAATCGAGCTTCTACTTGAGCCTCGTCACCTAGGAGTCCCCTCGAGTGCGTCCAAAACGATTTCTATGCCTATGCTACATTTGGTGCAAACCAAGCACTAATCTTGCATCAAGAGAAGCACTATCCCCAAACGGACTGAACCGAGCTTCCACTTGAGCCTCGTCACCTAGGAGTCGGATCCAGTTCATCCAAAATAATTTCTATGCCTATGGTATGTTCGGTGCAAACCGTGCTCCAACCTTGCACTAACACTAACACTATCTCCAAATGGACTAAAACGAGATTCCACACGACCCACGTCACTTACGATTTCCATCGGGTGCGTCCAAAACTATTTATGACCTATGGTACGTTCAATGCAAACCGAGCACCTATCTTCTATAGCACTATCCCAAAATGGACCGAACAGATCTCCACCAGACCCTTATCACCTAGGAGTACCGCGGGTGCTTCTAAAATGATTTATGAACCTATGGTACGTTTGATGCAAACCAAGCACCTATCTTGTACCGACGCTAACACTGTTTCAAAACAGATCGAAACAAGATTCCACATGACCCACATAACCTAGGAGTTCCATCGGGTGCCTCCAATACTATTTCTGAGCCTACAGTACATTCGACGCAAACCATGCACCAATCATGCATCTTGAGTAGCACTATCTCCAAATGGACCGTACCGAGCTTCCACTTGAGCCTCGCACCTAGGAGTCCCATCGATTGTGTCCAAAACGATTTCTATGCCTATGGTACGTTCAGTTCAAACCATGCACCTATCTTGCACCGTCATTAACACTGTCTCAAAATAGATCAAAACGAGATTCCACATGACCCACGTCACCTAGGAGTTCCATCGGGTGCCTCCAATACTATTTCCGAACCTATGACACATTCGACGCAAACCGAGCACCAATCTTGCATCAAGAGTAGCACTATCTCCAAACGTACCGAATTGAGCTTCCACTTGAGCCTCGTCACCTAGGAGTCCCCTCGAGTGTGTCCAAAATGATTTCTATGCCTATGCTACATTTGGTGCAAACCAAGCACCAATCTTACATCAAGAGAAGCACTATCCCCAAACAGACCGAACCGAGCTTCCCCTTGAGCCTCGTCACCTAGGAGTCGGATCGAGTTCATCCAAAACGATTTCTATGCCTATGGTATGTTCAGTGCAAACCGTGCTCCAACCTTGTACTGACACTAACACTATCTCCAAGTGGACTAAAATGAGATTCCACACGACCCACGTTACTTACGAGTTCCATCGGGTGCGTCCAAAACTATTTATGACCTATGGTAGGTTCAATGCAAACCGTGCACCTATCTTCTGTAGCACTATCTCCAAACGGATCGAACAGATCTCCAGCAGACCCTCATCACCTAGGAGTACCATGGGTGCTTCTAAAACAAATTATTAACCTACGGTACGTTTGACGCAAACCGAACACCTATCTTGCACCGACGCTAACATTGTTTCAAAACAGATCGAAACAAGATTCCACATGACCCACGTAACCTAGGAGTTCCATCGGGTGCCTCCAATACTATTTCTGAGCCTACAGTACATTCGACGCAAACCATGCACCAATCATGCATCTTGAGTAGCACTATCTCCAAATGGACCGTACCGAGCTTCCACTTGAGCCTCGTCACTAGGAGTCCCATCGATTGTGTCCAAAACGATTTCTATGCCTATGATACATTCAGTTCAAACCGTGCACGTATCTTGCACCGTCATTAACACTGTCTCAAAATAGATCAAAACGAGATTCCACATGACCCACGTCACCTAGGAGTTCCATCGGGTGCCTCCAAAACTATTTCCAAACCTATGACACATTCGACGAAAACCGAGCACCAATCTTGCATCAAGAGTAGCACTATCTCCAAACGTACCGAATCGAGCTTCCACGTGAGCCTCGTCACCTAGGAGTCCGCTCGAGTGCGTCCAAAATGATTTCTATGCCTATGCTACATTTGGTGCAAACCAAGCATCAATCTTGCATCAAGAGAAGCACTATCCCCAAACAGATCAAACTGAGCTTCCACTTGAGCCTCATCACCTAGGAGTCGGATCGAGTTCATCCAAAACAATTTCTATGCCTATGGTATGTTCGGGGCAAACCGTGCTCCAACCTTGCACTAAAACTAACACTATCTCCAAATTGACTAAAATGAGATTCCACACGACCCACGTCACTTACGAGTTCCATCATGTGCGTCCAAAACTATTTATGACCTATGGTACGTTCAATGCAAACCGTGCACCTATCTTCTATAGCACTATCTCTAAAGGGACAAAACAGATCTCCACTAGACCCTCGTCACCTAGGATTACCGCGGGTGCTTCTAAAATGATTTATGAACCTATGGCATGTTTGACGCAAACCGAGCACCTACCTTGCACCGACGCTAACACTGTCTCAAAACATATTGAAACAAGATTCCACATGACCCACGTAACCTAGGAGTTCCATTGGGTGCCTCCAATACTATTTCCGAGCCTACGGTACGTTCGACGCAAACCGTGCACCAATCATGCATCAAGAATAGCACTATCTCCAAATGGACCGTACCGAGCTTCCACTTGAGCCTCGTCACCTACGAGTCCCATCGAGTGTGTCCAAAACAATTTCTATGCCGATAGTACGTTCAGTGCAAACCGTGCACCTATCTTGCACCGGCGCTAACACTGTCTCAAAATAGATCAAAACGAGATTCCACATGACTCACGTCACCTAGGAGTTCCATCGTGTGCCTCCAATACTATTTCCGGGCCTATGGCACATTCGACGTAAACCGAGCACCAATCTAGCATCAAGAGTACCACTATCTCCAAACGTACCGAATCGAGCTTCTACTTGAGCCTCGTGACCTAGGAGTCCCCTCGAGTGCGTCCAAAACGATTTCTATGCCTATGCTACATTTGGTGCAAACCAAGCACCAATCTTGCATCAAGAGAAGCACTATCCCCAAACAGATCAAACTGAGCTTCCACTTGAGCCTCGTCACCTAGGAGTCGGATCGAGTCCATCCAAAACGTTTTCTATGCCTATGTTATGTTCGGGGCAAACCGTGCTCCAAACTTGCACTGACACTAACACTATCTCCAAATGGACTAAAATGAGATTCCACACGACCCACGTCACTTACGAGTTCCATCATGTGCGTCCAAAACTATTTATGACCTATGGTACGTTCAATGCAAACCGTGCACCTATCTTCTATAGCACTATCTCTAAAGGGACAAAACAGATCTCCACTAGACCCTCGTCACCTAGGATTACCGCGAGTGCGTCCAAAATGATTTCTATGCCTATGCTACATTTGGTGCAAACCAAGCACCAATCTAACATCAAGAGAAGCACTATCCCCAAACGGACTGAACCGAGCTTCCACTAGAGCCTCGTCACCTAGGAGTCGGATCGAGTTCGTCCAAAACAATTTCTATGCCTATGGTATGTTCGGTGCAAACCGTGCTCCAACCTTGCACTAACACTAACACTATCTCCAAATGGACTAAAACGAGATTCCACACGACCCACGTCACTTACGATTTCCATCGGGTGCGTCCAAAACTATTTATGACCTATGGTACGTTCAATGCAAACCGAGCACCTATCTTCTATAGCACTATCCCAAAACGGACCGAACAGATCTCCACCGGACCCTCATCACCTAGGAGTACCGCGGGTACTTCTAAAACGATTTATGAACCTATGGTACGTTTGATGCAAACCAAGCACCTATCTTGCATCGACGCTAACACTATTTCAAAACAGATCGAAACAAGATTCCACATGACCCACGTAACCTAGGAGTTCCATCGGGTGCCTCCAATACTATTTCTGAGCCAACGGTACATTCGACGCAAACAATGCACCAATCTTGCATCTTGAGTAGCACTATCTCAAAATGGACCGTACCGAGCTTCAACTTGAGCCTCGTCACCTAGGAGTCCCCTCGAGTGCGTCCAAAACGATTTCTATGCCTATGCTACATTTGGGGCAAACCAAGCACCAATCTTGCATCAAGAGAAGCACTATCCCCAAACAGATCAAACTGAGCTTCCACTTGAGCCTCGTCACCTAGGAGTCGGATCGAGTTCATCCAAAACGATTTCTATGCCTATGTTATGTTCAGGGCAAACCGTGCTCCAACCTTGCACTGACACTAACACTATCTCCAAAAGGACTAAAATGAGATTCCACACGACCCACGTCACTTACGAGTTCCATTATGTGCGTCCAAAACTATTTATGACCTATGGTACGTTCAATG
Source organism: Saccharum spontaneum (assembly GCA_022457205.1). Taxonomy (NCBI): domain Eukaryota; kingdom Viridiplantae; phylum Streptophyta; class Magnoliopsida; order Poales; family Poaceae; genus Saccharum; species Saccharum spontaneum. The sequence continues at coordinate 34,003,524 of CM039594.1, forward strand.
CAAACCGTGCACCTATCTTCTATAGCAATATCTCTAAAGGGACCGAACAGATCTCCACTAGACCCTCATCACCTAGGATTACCGCGGGTGCTTGTAAAATGATTTATGAACCTATGGCACGTTTGACGCAAACCGAGCACCTACCTTGCACCGACGCTAACACTGTTTCAAAACATATTGAAACAAGATTCCACATGACCCATGTAACCTAGGAGTTCCATTGGGTGCCTCCAATACTATTTCCGAGCCTACGGTACGTTCGATGCAAACTGTGCACCAATCATGCATCAAGAGTAGCACTATCTCCAAATGGACCGTACTGAGCTTCCACTTGAGCCTCGTCACCTAGAAGTCCCATCGAGTGTGTTCAAAACAATTTCTATGCCTATAGTACTTTCAGTGCAAACCGTGCACCTATCTTGCACCGCCGCTAACACTATCTCAAAATAGATCTAGACGAGATTCCACATGACTCACGTCACCTAGGAGTTCCATTGTGTGCCTCCAATACTATTTCTGAGCCTATGGCACATTCAACGTAAACCGAGCACCAATCTAGCATCAAGAGTACCACTATCTCCAAACGTACCGAATCGAGCTTCTACTTGAGCCTCGTCACCTAGGAGTCCCCTCAAGTGCGTCCAAAATGATTTCTATGCCTATGCTACATTTGGTGCAAACCAAGCACCAATCTAACATCAAGAGAAGCACTATCCCCAAACAGACTGAACCGAGCTTCCACTTGAGCCTCGTCACCTAGGAGTCGGATCGAGTTCGTCCAAAACCATTTCTATGCCTATGGTATGTTCGGTGCAAACCGTGCTCCAACCTTGCACTAACACTAACACTATCTCCAAATGGACTAAAACAAGACTCCACACGACCCACGTCACTTACGAGTTCCATCGGGTGCGTCCAAAACTATTTATGACCTATGGTACGTTCAATGCAAACCGTGCACCTCTCTTCTGTAGCACTATCTCCAAACAGACCAAACAGATCTCCACCGGACCCTCATCACCTAGGAGTACCGCGGGTGCTTCTAAAATGATTTATGAACCTATGGTACATTTGATGCAAACCAAGCACCTATCTTGCATCGACGCTAACACTGTTTCAAAACAGATCAAAACAAGATTCCACATGACCCACGTAACCTAGGAGTTCCATCGGGTGCCTCCAATACTATTTCTGAGCCTACGGTACATTCGACGCAAACCATGCACCAATCTTGCATCTTGAGTAGCACTATCTCAAAATGGACCGTACCGAGCTTCAACTTGAGCCTCGTCACCTAGGAGTCCCATCGATTGTGTCTAAAACGATTTCTATGCCTATGATACGTTTAGTTCAAACCGTGCACCTATCTTGCACCATCGCTAACACTGTCTCAAAACAGATCGAAACAAGATTCCACATGACCCACGTAACCTAGGAGTTCCATCGGTTGCCTCCAATACTATTTCCGAACCTACGACCCATTCGACGCAAACCGAGCACCAATCTTGCATCAAGAGTAGCACTATCTCCAAACGTACCGAATCGAGATTCTGATGAGGACATCATTGGCTCAAATATGACCATGTCAACCACTTCTATACCAAAGAATTACTTACATGGATCAAGGAAAGGTTTGATTGCATATGGAAAGCATAGAAGGTTAATGAAGTTGGTTGGAGACCAAATCCAAGTATTCCCAACGTCCTCCACCTGGACACAACGTCACTTTTGGTCCAAGGAAAGAAAGAGATCAAATCCAACACGTTTTGGGGCTGGATTCGGACTCCAGGACAGCTCCAATTTGTGATGTTCACCACGGTCGCATACGGACTCGGATTGGGACGTTCTAGCACTTTTTGGAAAGCTTATCAAGTCTATTTTCCAACGGATCTGGACTCATGGCTATATCTTATCAGATGCTTCCGCAATCGTTGTTTCAACGCCGGGGCCTTTTCTACCTTTGGTGCTGTGTCACCCTATTTTGGGCTGATGGCCCATGTATCAAGTTGGGTTCATTAGGGACGTGTCCTAGGGTTAGAGAACGACCCCAACACCCCCTGGTCGCTCCCCTAGGTATTAATAAGGATTAGAGCCGCCACAAACAGATGGGGTTTTGTTTTGTTGAAAGTTTAGCCGTTGCTACTTCCTTGTAGACGCGTGTGTCGACTAGACCATCCGTTCTACTCGATTCAGAACCCCAACTTTGTGATTTCAGATTGGTTTTCATCTCCATATTTGTAATTGAGTTGCTTGTTCTACTTGTTCTTGCTTGTTCCTCGATTGCTTGCAGGAATTACCCTAGTGGTTTGGTTGATCGTGTTCCACAAGATCGCGACGGCTGTTGGAGGTGGTGTATCGGTTGCTAAGGCGCGGTCTTGGAAGGCTGTAGTCGGGCCGTGAACGTCATCTCCATCCTCAAATCGAGTTATCCACCTTCTCTCATCGAAAGATCAGGATTCACCCTAGCGGGTTTATATCAGTTGGTAATCAGAGCAAGGTTGATCGGTGAGAGACTTCTAGTTCTTTGCTGTTTTAATCTCCTATGGTCCAGAAAAAGCCAAAACAAAATTAGTAGATTAGTTCTTCATAATCCCAAAACCCCTTTGAGCTTAATACTATTACTGCTTAGTTAGGGCTTATTGAATTAACGGTTGCATCGTCGTGCAAGTTACTGGTCTTAGCGTCTAGTCGTTTAGAGTTTCGAGTTCTAGTCACGTTTCTGTCACCATCGCAGATTTGAGTTTATTTGTTTCTCTCTAGGAATCCGAGTGGATTTTCAAATTCCTTTGTTTTGTTTACCACCATTATCCTAGCCACGTCCTTGGAGGTTTCATCCACGTCCATATTTCCGTCTACAAAAAGGAAATCCAACAAGATCAAGATAGAATTCGATTCGGAGTCCTGTTTTATCTTGAAAACAAAAGTACCATATTTCCTTTGTCAGGAGTCTGAATAGGGAGTTTAAATACAATCTGGAAATGTTAACTTGTCCTCTTTCCAGCGGATCAGAGCTTGGTCCCAAATTCATTCTGAGCGCTTCGCAATTGCCCTGGAGATTTGCGCGTCTGCTGGTTTTGCAAAACAACCACTTGTTTCACTTTGCTACTGAATCACCCTTCCCAAGGAAACATTTAATTGCTGTAAGTAGCTTGTTATTTCTTGTTGCAAAATTTCAGTTTTGTGCTAGTTGAAAGAAAAAAAACAGAAGGAAACAAAAGACAGAAAGAAAGAAAAGAAAGAAAGAAAAGAAAGACAGAAAGAAAGAAAGAAAAGAAAGAAAGAAGAAGAGAAGAGTTTTTCTTTTGTTGTTATTCCTGTCCTTGTGATCCTTCTTTGCTGCTGCTCAGTGACTTCGTTTGTGTCCAGGCTCGCGTCTCTAGCATGTACTAGCCTAGGACTAGCATAATAACGTCGTTGAGCGTTTGTTCAATTTGCTTGCAACTAACGTGGTTCTAGTACTTCCTTGCTTTAGCCCCCCTATAGCTCCACATATTTCGACTATAGCTTGACAGGTGTTGTTGTTGCGGCACCGATACACTTCACTCCACGGTTGTAGACTTGTTGGTTGCCGTCACCTCCTGTTTGGCTTGGTAAGAACTTGTAAGGGCTTGTTTTAACAAGTTGAGTTTGAGAGAATTACATCTGACACATCCTAGTAGTTGATAGGAGGATACATATTATTTTTGTGTTTCTTGTTTCCTACTAATCATGGCAGGTGATATGAAGATTTTTGAGCTGTTGAAACTAGACTCTCATATTCAGGATGTCATTCAACATTTGCCATTATATGATGGTAAGTTTGATCCTCAAGCTTACATTGATTGGGAGTTAAAAGTAGACAATGAATTTGAGGAGCATGACCTATCCGAGAAGCAAAAGATTTGTATTGCCTCTAATATTTTGATTGAATATGCTTTACTCGAATGGAAACACATTTGTAGGCACATCAAAGTTCCAGAATCTTGGAAAGACTTCAAATTTCTTTTTAGAGATGCATTCGTTCCTGCATATTATGTTGATTATTTGCTTACAAAATTAGACAACTTGAAGCAGGGTAGCAAGACTGTGAAACAATACTACCATAATTTTAAGATTTGTATCATGTTTGGTGGATTGGATGAATGCATGGAAGATGTTATGAGTAGATTCATGAGAGGGCTCAATTCTGAAATTCGATCCTTATTAATTAGCAAATCATATTGCCATATTGGTCAATTGTTTTGTCTGGCTCTCAATGCTGAAAAAGAGATTCTATTATCTGTGAATACTTGCCAGAATGATGTGACCCATAATGTCCAAATTTTGTCCACTCTGCATGCTAATGAAGAGCAACAAATAGTGGAACCTACTACTGATTTTCCTTTGTCACAAAATGGATTACTCGCGGTTCCTTGTGATAAAGAGGAGTTGTGTGTTGATGATTCTTTTACTCCAATGCCACAAGTAGCAAATAAGTGTGATACTTTTGGTTTGGAACCATACAAATGTGCTGAAGATAAGCTTTTTCATCCTATTACATGTGCACAAGATGAACTGAATTTGTTGTCCTCTTTAAATACTTTGGGTTATATTGAATTTGATATTCTGTGTAATCTAAATTGTCTAAAAGAGAAACTTAAATTTGATTCTATTTTGCCAAGTTTTAATCATTGTTCGCTTCATGCAATTGGCAAATATGACAACAAAGGAGAATATTTGGCGCATAAAGTTTATATTTGCTCTAATCTGAAATATCCTTTTGGGCCACAATATCATGATCAAATTGAGGGCAGCACTAACACTAATGGGGTCTTGCAAAGTTTTTCTAGTTTTTTTCCCAAATGCAACAGGATAAATATCAAGAAGGGGAGCACGGTTCACTTTTACCTACAACACATCCTCCAACAAAGGTCAAACCGAGGACGGTTTGCTGTCAAGAAGGGGAGAATGATGAGGACATCATTGGCTCAAATATGACCATGTCAACCACTTCTATACCAAAGAATTACTTACATGGATCAAGGAAAGGTTTGATTGCATATGGAAAGCATAGAAGGTTAATGAAGTTGGTTGGGGACCAAATCCAAGTATTCCCAACGTCCTCCACCTGGACACAACGTCACTTTTGGTCTAAGGAAAGAAAGAGATCAAATCCAACACGTTTTGGGGCTGGATTCGGACTCCAGGACAGCTCCAATTTGTGATGTTCACCACGGTCGCATACGGACTCGGATTGGGACGTTCTAGCACTTTTTGGAAAGCTTATCAAGTCTATTTTCCAACGGATCTGGACTCATGGCTATATCTTATCAGATGCTTCCGCAATCGTTGTTTCAACGCCGGGGCCTTTTCTGCCTTTGGTGCTGTGTCACCCTATTTTGGGCTGATGGCCCATGTATCAAGTTGGGTTCATTAGGGACGTGTCCTAGGGTTGGAGAACGACCCCAACACCCCCTGGTCGCTCCCCTAGGTATTAATAAGGATTAGAGCCGCCACAAACAGATGGGGTTTTGTTTTGTTGAAAGTTTAGCCGTTGCTACTTCCTTGTAGACGCGTGTGTCGACTAGACCATCCGTTCTACTCGATTCAGAACCCCAACTTTGTGATTTCAGATTGGTTTTCATCTCCATATTTGCAATTGAGTTGCTTGTTCTACTTGTTCTTGCTTGTTCCTCGATTGCTTGCAGGAACTACCCTAGTGGTTTGGTTGATCGTGTTCCACAAGATCGCGACGGCTGTTGGAGGTGGTGTATCGGTTGCTAAGGCGCGGTCTTGGAAGGCTGTAGTCAGGCCGTGAACGTCATCTCCATCCTCAAATCGAGTTATCCACCTTCTCTCATCGAAAGATCAGGATTCACCCTAGCGGGTTTATATCAGTTGGTAATCAGAGCAAGGTTGATCGGTGAGAGACTTCTAGTTCTTTGCTGTTTTAATCTCCTATGGTACAGAAAAAGCCAAAACAAAATTATTATATTAGTTCTTCATAATCCCAAAACCCCTTTGAGCTTAATACTATTACTGCTTAGTTAGGGCTTATTGAATTAACGGTTGCATCGTCGTGCAAGTTGCTGGTCTTAGCGTCTAGTCGTTTAGAGTTTCGAGTTCTAGTCACGTTTCTGTCACCATCACAGATTTGAGTTTATTTGTTTCTCTCTAGGAATCCGAGTGGATTTTCAAATTCCTTTGTTTTGTTTACCACCATTATCCTAGCCACGTCCTTGGAGGTTTCATCCACGTCCATATTTCCATCTACAAAAAGGAAATCCAACAAGATCAAGATAGAATTCGATTTGGAGTCCTGTTTTATCTTGAAAACAAAAGTACCATATTTCCTTTGTCAGGAGTCTGAATAGGGAGTTTAAATACAATCTAGAAATGTTAACTTGTCCTCTTTCCAACGGATCAGAGCTTGGTCCCAAATTCATTCTGAGCGCTTCGCAATTGCCCTGGAGATTTGCGCGTCTGCTGGTTTTGCAAAACAACCACTTGTTTCACTTTGCTACTGAATCACCCTTCCCAAGGAAACATTTAATTGCTGTAAGTAGCTTGTTATTTCTTGTTGCAAAATTTCAGTTTTGTGCTAGTTGAAAGAAAAAACAGAAGGAAACAAAAGACAGAAAGAAAGAAAAGAAAGAAAGAAAAGAAAGACAGAAAGAAAGAAAGAAAAGAAAGAGAAAGAAGAAGAGAAGAGTTTTTCTTTTGTTGTTATTCCTGTCCTTGTGATCCTTCTTTGCTGCTGCTCAGTGACTTCGTTTGTGTCCAGGCTCGCGTCTCTAGCATGTACTAGCCTAGGACCAGCATAATAACGTCGTTGAGCGTTTGTTCAATTTGCTTGCAACTAACGTGCTTCTAGTACTTCCTTGCTTTAGCCCACCTATAGCTCCACATATTTCGACTATAGCTTGACAGGTGTTGTTGTTGCGGCACCGATACACTTCACTCCACGGTTGTAGACTTGTTGGTTGCCGTCACCTCCTGTTTGGCTTGGTAAGAACTTGTAAGGGCTTGTTTTAACAAGTTGAGTTTGAGAGAATTACATCTGACACATCCTAGTAGTTGATAGGAGGATACATATTATTTTTGTGTTTCTTGTTTCCTACTAATCATGGCAGGTGATATGGAGATTTTTGAGCTGTTGAAACTAGACTCTCATATTCAGGATGTCATTCAACATTTGCCATTATATGATGGTAAGTTTGATCCTCAAGCTTACATTGATTGGGAGTTAAAAGTAGACAATGAATTTGAGGAGCATGACCTATCCGAGAAACAAAAGATTTGTATTGCCTCTAATATTTTGATTGAATATGCTTTACTCGAATGGAAACACATTTGTAGGCACATCAAAGTTCCAGAATCTTGGAAAGACTTCAAATTTCTTTTTAGAGATGCATTCGTTCCTGCATATTATGTTGATTATTTGCTTACAAAGTTAGACAACTTGAAGCAGGGTAGCAAGACTGTGAAACAATACTACCATAATTTTAAGATTTGTATCATGTTTGGTGGATTGGATGAATGCATGGAAGATGTTATGAGTAGATTCATGAGAGGGCTCAATTCTGAAATTCGAACCTTATTAATTAGCAAATCATATTGCCATATTGGTCAATTGTTTTGTCTGGCTCTCAATGCTGAAAAAGAGATTCTATTATCTGTGAATACTTGCCAGAATGATGTGACCCATAATATCCAAAATTTGTCCACTCTGCATGCTAATGAAGAGCAACAAATAGTGGAACCTACTACTGATTTTCCTTTGTCACAAAATGGATTACTCGCGGTTCCTTGTGATAAAGAGGAGTTGTGTGTTGATGATTCTTTTACTCCTATGCCACAAGTAGCAAATAAGTGTGATACTTTTGGTTTGGAACCATACAAATGTGCTGAAGATAAGCTTTTTCATCCTATTACATGTGCACAAGATGAACTGAATTTGTTGTCCTCTTTAAATACTTTGGGTTATATTGAATTTGATATTCTGTGTAATCTAAATTGTCTAAAAGAGAAACTTAAATTTGATTCTATTTTGCCAAGTTTTAATCATTGTTCGCTTCATGCAATTGGCAAATATGACAACAAAGGAGAATATTTGGCGCATAAAGTTTATATTTGCTCTAATCTGAAATATCCTTTTGGGCCACAATATCATGATCAAATTGAGGGCTGCACTAACACTAATGGGGTCTTGCAAAGTTTTTCTAGTTTTTTTCCCAAATGCAACAGGATAAATACCAGAAGGGGAGCACGGTTCACTTTTACCTACAACACATCCTCCAACAAAGGTCAAACCGAGGACGGTTTGCTGTCAAGAAGGGGAGAATGATGAGGACATCATTGGCTCAAATATGACCATGTCAACCACTTCTATACCAAAGAATTACTTACATGGATCAAGGAAAGGTTTGATTGCATATGGAAAGCATAGAAGGTTAATGAAGTTGGTTGGGGACCAAATCCAAGTATTCCCAATGTCCTCCACCTGGACACAACGTCACTTTTGGTCCAAGGAAAGAAAGAGATCAAATCCAACACGTTTTGGGGCTGGATTCGGACTCCAGGACAACTCCAATTTGTGATGTTCACCACGGTCGCATACGGACTCAGATTGGGACGTTCTAGCACTTTTTGGAAAGCTTATCAAGTCTATTTTCCAACGGATCTAGACTCATGGCTATATCTGATATGAACCCGCTAGGGTTTATGGATGATCTTTCGATGAGAGGCGTGAGATCACTCGATTTGGTGGATGGAGATGACGTTCACGGCCCGAACTACAGCCTTCCAAGACCGCGCCTTAGCAACCGATACACCACCTCCAAAGGCTGTCACGATCTTGTGGAGCGCGACAACCAGCCACTAGGGCTCCCGTCCTGCAAGCAATCGAAGAACTAGCAAGAACAAGGAAACAAGCACTGAATTTGCAAGATGAAATTGAAAACCTCAAACTGAATCTTATTATGAGTGGAGTTCTGAAGACAAGGAGACGGGTGGCTGGATCAGCACACGCGCCTACAAACAAGTAGCAAAGGCTAAACTTGATCTAAACAAAACCCAAGTGTTCCTGGTGGCGGCTAAGGGGTATATAATGCGTGGAGGACGACCACAAGAGAGTTTGGGTCGTGCCCCAACCCTAGGACGCGTCCCTACTGGACTCTAAAAGATACAAGCCCATTGGGCTAACTTAAGGTGGCGCAGCACCCTGGACAGAATAGACCTCTCGGTGATTTTTGGACTGTTGACGCCGTTTCTGAGCAGGTATGAGTATGAGGTCAGATCCGTATGAAAGTAGACTTTATTAGCTTTCCAACAAGTCCAGAATCACCCCAATCCGACTCCGTATGTAATCGTGGCGACCGTCACAAGTTGGAGGTGTGCTGCAGTCCGAATCCAGCCTACGCGAGTCCTTTTCCCTTTTGGTCTTCTCCTTGATTCCTAATCAAAACAAGAGTGCACGTGTCTCCAAGATCTAAACAGGATGGACAAGAGCTCAAGAAGGAACTCACTTGATGATTAAGTGTTCGAGCACGAGCACGGGTAATAGGACCAGCAGGTGTCGGCGTGGACGGCGTGGATGTATGATCGGTGTTGATGTCCTCATCATCCTCCCTTTCTTGAATTTGAGTCGTCCTCGACTCAAGCTCATCTTCCTCACCCAAATAAGGCTTCAAATCTGCAATGTTAAATGTGGGACTAACCCCAAAATCTGCAGGAAGATCAAGCTTATATGCATTCTCATTTATTCGTTGCATCACTTTAAAAGGACCATCCGCTCTAGGCATCAATTTAGATTTTCTTAATTCAGGAAACCTATCCTTTCGCAAATGCAACCAAACCCAATCTCCAGGTTCAAGAATCAATTCCCTTCTACCTTTATCTACAGCAAATTTGTACTTAGCATTCATGCGCTCTATGTTTTCTTTAGTGGTTTCATGTAGTTTTAGCATCAATTCAGCACGTTGCTTAGCATCAAAATTCAACTTTTCAGAACTTGGCAATGGCATTAAATCAATAGGAGCACGTGGTAACAAGCCATAAACAATCTCAAAGGGACACATCTTCGTAGTAGAATGCAGCGAACGATTATAAGCAAACTCAATATGAGGCAAACAATCTTCCCACATCTTAATATTCTTCTTTAAAACAGTCCTTAACATAGTAGACAAAGTTCTATTCACAACTTCAGTTTGACCATCAGTTTGGGGGTGACAAGTGGTGGAAAATAAAAGCTTAGTCCCCAATTTGGCCCATAAAGTTCTCCAAAAATGGCTAAGAAATTTAGCATCACGATCAGAAACAATTGTATTTGGCACACCGTGCAAGCGAACAACTTCTCGAAAGAACAAATCAGCAATATTTGTAGCATCATCAGTTTTATGACATGGTATGAAATGTGCCATTTTAGAGAATCGATCCACAACCACAAAAACACTATCTCACCCTTTCCTAGTCCGTGGCAATCCCAACACAAAATCCATAGAAATATCCTCCCAAGGAGCACTAGGAACAGGAAGAGGCATATACAAACCGTGTGGATTCAACCGGGACTTAGCCTTTTGACATGTTGTGCAGCGAGCAACAAATCTCTCCACATCTCGTCGCATCTTGGGCCAAAAGAAATGACCAGCAAGAATGTCCTCCGTCTTCTTCGCTCCAAAATGCCCCATCAAGCCACCTCCATGCGCTTCCTGCAGCAACAATAAGCGAACGGAGCTAGCTGGAATGCATAGCTTGTTAGCTCTAAACACAAACCCATCATTGAGGATGAATTTGTTCCATGTTTTCCCATCTTTACAATGCAGCAGCACTTCTTTAAAATCAGCATCATGAGCATATCGTTCTTTAATTGTTTCTAACCCAAAGATCTTGTAATCAAGTTGATTCAGCAAAGTATATCTCCTAGACAATGCATCTGCAATGATATTATCCTTCCCTTTCTTGTGTTTGATAACATAAGGAAAAGATTCAATAAATTCAACCCATTTTGCATGTCTACGATTCAGTTTTCCTTGACTACGAATATGCTTCAAAGATTCATGATCAGAATGTATAACAAATTCTTTGGGCCACAAATAATGCTGCCATGTTTCTAATGTCCGCACTAGAGCATATAATTCCTTATCATATGTAGAATAATTAAGAATAGGCCCGCTCAATTTCTCACTAAAGTATGCAACAGGTTTTCCTTCTTGTAACAAAACACCACCCAATCCAATTCCACTGGCATCACATTCAAGCTCGAAAGTCTTATTAAAATCAGGGAGTTGGAGTAGAGGTGCATGTGTTAACTTATCTTTCAGCACATGGAAGGCGTGCTCTTGTGCTTTGCCCCAAGAAAAGGACACTCCCTTCTTTGTAAGCTCATTCAATGGTGCAGCAATGGTGCTGAAGTCCTTCACAAAACGGCGATAGAAACCAGCAAGTCCTAGGAAACTCCGCACTTGTGTGACCGTCGTGGGTACAGGCCATCCTTGTATAGCTTCCACCTTGGCTTTATCAACCTCAATTCCCTGTGGAGTGACAACATAGCCAAGAAACGATACTCGATCGGTGCAGAAAGTGCACTTCTCAAGGTTACCAAACAAACGTGCATCACGTAGAGCATTGAAAACAGCACGTAAGTGATTAAGGTGTTCATCAATGGATTTGCTATAAATCAGTATATCATCAAAGTAGACGACAACAAATTTCCCAATGAAAGCACGCAAAACCTCATTCATTAATCTCATGAAAGTACTAGGTGCATTAGTTAACCCAAAAGGCATGACTAACCACTCATATAGACCGAACTTGGTTTTGAAAGCAGTTTTCCATTCATCTCCCAATTTCATACGAATCTGGTGGTACCCACTACGCAAATCAACCTTTGAAAACACAACAGCACCACTCAATTCATCAAGCATATCATCTAATCGTGGAATAGGGTGTCGATATCGAATGGTGATATTATTAATAGCCCTACAATCAACACACATGCGCCATGTTCCATCTTTCTTAGGCACTAAAATCACTGGAACAGCACAAGGACTAAGAGACTCACGCACATAACCTTTGTCTAGTAGTTCTTGCACTTGTCGCTGAATTTCCTTCGTTTCCTCCGGATTTGTCCTGTATGGCGCACGGTTTGGCAAAGATGCTCCAGGGATAAGATCAATTTGGTGCTCAATCCCTCGTATTGGTGGCAGCCCCGCTGGTATCTCAATGGGAAACACATCAGAATACTCCTGCAAAATGTTAGCAACAGCAGGGGGCAAAGAACGTTGCATATCCTCAAATGAAATCAAAGCATCCTTGCATACCAAAGCATAAGCAACAGAGGTGGATGCATTGAACTCATTAATATCAGATTTTGTAGCAAGCATACAACGTCCTTTCAATGTTATCTCATCTTTGTCATCAACAACAGATTTGTCACTCTCGCTCTTTGCTTTTGCAGCCTTAGTAACATCAGATTGCATAATAGCTTCAGGAGACATAGGATGCAACACAATTTTTCGATCATGGTATAGAAACGAATATTGATTTGATCTACCATGATGCATCGAATCTCTATCAAATTGCCATGGTCTACCTAGCAGAATATTGCAAGCTTGCATAGGCACAACATCACATTCAACAATATCTTTGTATGATCCGATGGCAAAATTGATTCGCACCAGTCTCGTTACCTTTGCCTTACCACTGTTGTTCAGCCATTGGATGTAGTAGGGATGGGGATGTGGTTTGGTGGTGAGGGCGAGCTTCTGTACCATGTCGCTACTTGCCAAGTTGTTGCAGCTACCTCCATCAATGATCATGCGACACGAACGCTCCTTGATGACACACTTTGTTTGGAATAAAGTGTGTCGCTGATTTTGCTCAGCCTTCTCCATTTGTGCACTAAGCACTCGCTGTACAATCAAGCTCTCATAGTGCTCCACGTCACCTGCATTGATGTGTTCTTCTATGTGTTCCTCACTACCTGCATAGTCAGCCGCAAGCAATGCAAGTGTATCTTCATCAAAATCACTAGCAGATGAACACTCACCATCATCTTTGACAATCATAACACGCTTGTTTGGGCAGTCACGCATCATATGGCCATATCCCTTGCACCGATGACATTGTATGTTGCTTGTTCTACCTGTCGATGCCACGGATGAAGTACTCGCAGCCGGCTTTTGCGCTGTCTTCACTACTGAATTGGTGGGGGCAGCTCGAGTCTTGTCACTAGATGATGGCGTAGGAGTACGTGTAGACGGAGTTGTAGATGGGCGCGGCTGCCATGAACTAGCTTTCCCTGCAGAAACATTAGTCCTTGCGCTAGCACGTCGTCCCTGCACTTCCCGTTCAGCTTTACAAGCAAGATGAAACAGTTTGGTTACGTTATTGTATTCTTTGTAAGCGAGGATATCCTGAATTTCCCGATTTAATCCACCTAAAAATCTAGCCATAGCAGGTTCCTCATCCTCCTCTAAATTACAACGCAACATACCCGTTTGTAATTCCTGATAGTATTCTTCTACACATTTAGAACCTTGTCTCAATTGCTGCAACTTATTTATCATATCACGGGCATAGTAAGATGGAACAAATCTAGCTCTCATGGCTCGTTTCAGTGCATTCCAAGTTCTAGGTATGTTATTAGGATTTTTCTTGCCATATTCGATCCACCAAACAGAAGCAAAATCTGTGAACTCACTAGTAGCAGCCCTAACACGCGTGTTCTCAGGAAATTCATGGCATGCAAACTTTTGATCAACAGCAATCTCCCAAGTAATGTATGCATCAGGGTCATATTTACCATCAAAAGGAGGTATTTTAAATTTAATCTTACTGAAAGCATCATCATTATTGTGTACCTCGCGTCGGCGGCGGCCACCCATACCTCTACGGTTGTGACGTAGGCGACGTCGATCACGAGTGTCTCGATCATCATGTTCAGTATCACCTGTGTATTCTTCATCATAACTAGCATCCTCTCGATCTTCCTCCTTCTTTTCTTCTTTATGCTGGTCTTTATCATTGTTGTGGAGGTCATCAAAACGCCTCAGCAGAGCAGCAAGGCTTTTGTCCACACTAGCAATGGACTGCTCCAAACCTGCAAGCTTGTTGTTTGCGGCAATCTGAGTAGCCTCCAACTGCCCAAGTTTGTCATTTGTCACCTGCAAGTCATTATCAAGTCCCTCCGTGTGCAACTTCACTTTCCTTTCAAAATGTTGTATGATGCCCTTTGTGCGAGGCGAATGTGGAATTTGGTTATCTTCGTCGGTCCCTGACATGGTTCAAAGACAAAGACAGCAAGAAGACAAGTGAAGAAATAAAAGCCCTACAACTACTAGGATGTAGCTACAGCAAGTCGCTCACTCTCCACCTATTACACAAGTTCTTACCAGTTCTTACCTTGCTCGATAGGAGGGGTCAGCTACCAACAAGTCTGCAGCAATGGATGAAGTGTATCGGTGCCGCAGCACGAGACCTGTCAAGCTGTAGGATATGTGGAGCTATAGGTGGGCTGAAACAAGGAACGAACTAGCACCACGTTAGTTACAAAAAGCAAGCTGAATAATTGTTCAACCGGCGGTACTGTGCTGGTCCTAGTCTAGACCGTGCTAGAGACGCGAGCCTAGACACAAAGGAGAGCACAACACACCACCCAAAGTGAACGAAGAATCTCTAAGATCAGCCCCTTTCTCTTCTTTTCTTTTGCTTCTTTCTTTTTCTTTTTTTTTCTTTTTCTTTTTTTTTTCTTTTTTTTTTTTTTGAATATTTTTTTTCAGGAGCTCTCAAAACTGATTATATGAACAAGAACACTCCCAAAGAGCAACTCAGCACACACACTCTCTCTCTCTCTCTCTCTAGAGTAAGCCACTCGTTTAGATATGAATACTTGCTGCGTGGTTCGTTTGATATTTGTAGCACAGGGAAACTGATTCCTCGTCTGATTAGAACTTCCAATTCTACTCGGACTTGGTCAACAGCGAGGAATATCCGATTCCTTGATCCGACTCAAACTTGAAAACCGACTTGGATTTGGCCAACAAAGAGGAACAGCCGATTCCTTGTCCGATTCAAACTTCAAACCCTACTTGGATTCGGCCAACAGAGAGACTATATGATAGCGTGTGTTGTGATAGAACGTGACAAGAACTCGAAACTCTAAAGGACTAAAACTAAGACCAGCAACTTGACACAACCGATGCAACCGACGACTCAACAAGCCCTAACTAGGTAGCACTAGCCACGGCCCAAAAGTCTATAGGATTGTAGGAAAACTAATCTACTTTTTTTTTTTGGCTTTTTTTTTGGAACTGTAGGAAAAATAAAAACAGCGAAGAACTAGATGTCTCTCACCGATCAACCTTGCTCTGATTACCAATTGATATGAACCCGCTAGGGTTTATGGATGATCTTTCGATGAGAGGCGTGAGATCACTCGATTTGGTGGATGGAGATGACGTTCACGGCTCGAACTACAGCCTTCCAAGACCGCGCCTTAGCAACCGATACACCACCTCCAAAGGCTGTCACGATCTTGTGGAGCGCGACAACCAGCCACTAGGGCTCCCGTCCTGCAAGCAATCGAAGAACTAGCAAGAACAAGGAAACAAGCACTGAATTTGCAAGATGAAATTGAAAACCTCAAACTGAATCTTATTATGAGTGGAGTTCTGAAGACAAGGAGACGGGTGGCTGGATCAGCACACGCGCCTACAAACAAGTAGCAAAGGCTAAACTTGATCTAAACAAAACCCAAGTGTTCCTGGTGGCGGCTAAGGGGTATATAATGCGTGGAGGACGACCACAAGAGAGTTTGGGTCGTGCCCCAACCCTAGGACGCGTCCCTACTGGACTCTAAAAGATACAAGCCCATTGGGCTAACTTAAGGTGGCGCAGCACCCTGGACAGAATAGACCTCTCGGTGATTTTTGGACTGTTGACGCCGTTTCTGAGCAGGTATGAGTATGAGGTCAGATCCGTATGAAAGTAGACTTTATTAGCTTTCCAACAAGTCCAGAATCACCCCAATCCGACTCCGTATGTAATCGTGGCGACCGTCACAAGTTGGAGGTGTGCTGCAGTCCGAATCCAGCCTACGCGAGTCCTTTTCCCTTTTGGTCTTCTCCTTGATTCCTAATCAAAACAAGAGTGCACGTGTCTCCAAGATCTAAACAGGATGGACAAGAGCTCAAGAAGGAACTCACTTGATGATTAAGTGTTCGAGCACGAGCACGGGTAATAGGACCAGCAGGTGTCGGCGTGGACGGCGTGGATGTATGATCGGTGTTGATGTCCTCATCAATATCTTATCAGATGCTTCCGCAATCGTTGTTTCAACGCCGGGGCCTTTTCTGCCTTTGGTGCTGTGTCACCCTATTTTGGGCTGATGGCCCATGTATCAAGTTGGGTTCATTAGGGACGTGTCCTAGGGTTGGAGAACGACCCCAACACCCCCTGGTCGCTCCCCTAGGTATTAATAAGGATTAGAGCCGCCACAAACAGATGGGGTTTTGTTTTGTTGAAAGTTTAGCCATTGCTACTTCCTTGTAGACGCGTGTGTCGACTAGACCATCCGTTCTACTCGATTCAGAACCCCAACTTTGTGATTTCAGATTGTCTTTCATCTCCATATTTGCAATTGAGTTGCTTGTTCTACTTGTTCTTGCTTGTTCCTCGATTGCTTGCAGGAATTACCCTAGTGGTTTGGTTGATCGTGTTTCACAAGATCACGACGGCTGTTGGAGGTGGTGTATCGGTTGCTAAGGCGCGGTCTTGGAAGGCTGTAGTCGGGCCGTGAACGTCATCTCCATCCTCAAATCGAGTTATCCACCTTCTCTCATCGAAAGATCAGGATTCACCCTAGCGGGTTTATATCAGTTGGTAATCAGAGCAAGGTTGATCGGTGAGAGACTTCTAGTTCTTTGCTGTTTTAATCTCCTATGGTACAGAAAAAGCCAAAACAAAATTAGTAGATTAGTTCTTCATAATCCCAAAACCCCTTTGAGCTTAATACTATTACTGCTTAGTTAGGGCTTATTGAATTAACGGTTGCATCGTCGTGCAAGTTGCTGGTCTTAGCGTCTAGTCGTTTAGAGTTTCGAGTTCTAGTCACGTTTCTGTCACCATCGCAGATTTGAGTTTATTTGTTTCTCTCTAGGAATCTGAGTGGATTTTCAAATTCCTTTGTTTTGTTTACCACCATTATCCTAGCCACGTCCTTGGAGGTTTCATCCACGTCCATATTTCCATCTACAAAAAGGAAATCCAACAAGATCAAGATAGAATTCGATTTGGAGTCCTGTTTTATCTTGAAAACAAAAGTACCATATTTCCTTGTCAGGAGTCTGAATAGGGAGTTTAAATACAATCTAGAAATGTTAACTTGTCCTCTTTCCAACGGATCAGAGCTTGGTCCCAAATTCATTCTGAGCGCTTCGCAATTGCCCTGGAGATTTGCGCGTCTGCTGGTTTTGCAAAACAACCACTTGTTTCACTTTGCTACTGAATCACCCTTCCCAAGGAAACATTTAATTGCTGTAAGTAGCTTGTTATTTCTTGTTGCAAAATTTCAGTTTTGTGCTAGTTGAAAGAAAAAACAGAAGGAAACAAAAGACAGAAAGAAAGAAAAGAAAGACAGAAAGAAAGAAAGAAAAGAAAGAGAAAGAAGAAGAGAAGAGTTTTTCTTTTGTTGTTATTCCTGTCCTTGTGATCCTTCTTTGCTGCTGCTCAGTGACTTCGTTTGTGTCCAGGCTCGCGTCTCTAGCATGTACTAGCCTAGGACCAGCATAATAACGTCGTTGAGCGTTTGTTCAATTTGCTTGCAACTAACGTGCTTCTAGTACTTCCTTGCTTTAGCCCACCTATAGCTCCACATATTTCGACTATAGCTTGACAGGTGTTGTTGTTGCGGCACCGATACACTTCACTCCACGGTTGTAGACTTGTTGGTTGCCGTCACCTCCTGTTTGGCTTGGTAAGAACTTGTAAGGGCTTGTTTTAACAAGTTGAGTTTGAGAGAATTACATCTGACACATCCTAGTAGTTGATAGGAGGATACATATTATTTTTGTGTTTCTTGTTTCCTACTAATCATGGCAGGTGATATGGAGATTTTTGAGCTGTTGAAACTAGACTCTCATATTCAGGATGTCATTCAACATTTGCCATTATATGATGGTAAGTTTGATCCTCAAGCTTACATTGATTGGGAGTTAAAAGTAGACAATGAATTTGAGGAGCATGACCTATCCGAGAAACAAAAGATTTGTATTGCCTCTAATATTTTGATTGAATATGCTTTACTCGAATGGAAACACATTTGTAGGCACATCAAAGTTCCAGAATCTTGGAAAGACTTCAAATTTCTTTTTAGAGATGCATTCGTTCCTGCATATTATGTTGATTATTTGCTTACAAAGTTAGACAACTTGAAGCAGGGTAGCAAGACTGTGAAACAATACTACCATAATTTTAAGATTTGTATCATGTTTGGTGGATTGGATGAATGCATGGAAGATGTTATGAGTAGATTCATGAGAGGGCTCAATTCTGAAATTCGAACCTTATTAATTAGCAAATCATATTGCCATATTGGTCAATTGTTTTGTCTGGCTCTCAATGCTGAAAAAGAGATTCTATTATCTGTGAATACTTGCCAGAATGATGTGACCCATAATGTCCAAAATTTGTCCACTCTGCATGCTAATGAAGAGCAACAAATAGTGGAACCTACTACTGATTTTCCTTTGTCACAAAATGGATTACTCGCGGTTCCTTGTGATAAAGAGGAGTTGTGTGTTGATGATTCTTTTACTCCTATGCCACAAGTAGCAAATAAGTGTGATACTTTTGGTTTGGAACCATACAAATGTGCTGAAGATAAGCTTTTTCATCCTATTACATGTGCACAAGATGAACTGAATTTGTTGTCCTCTTTAAATACTTTGGGTTATATTGAATTTGATATTCTGTGTAATCTAAATTGTCTAAAAGAGAAACTTAAATTTGATTCTATTTTGCCAAGTTTTAATCATTGTTCGCTTCATGCAATTGGCAAATATGACAACAAAGGAGAATATTTGGCGCATAAAGTTCATATTTGCTCTAATCTGAAATATCCTTTTGGGCCACAATATCATGATCAAATTGAGGGCTGCACTAACACTAATGGGGTCTTGCAAAGTTTTTCTAGTTTTTTCCCAAATGCAACAGGATAAATATCAAGAAGGGGAGCACGGTTCACTTTTACCTACAACACATCCTCCAACAAAGGTCAAACCGAGGACGGTTTGCTGTCAAGAAGGGGAGAATGATGAGGACATCATTGGCTCAAATATGACCATGTCAACCACTTCTATACCAAAGAATTACTTACATGGATCAAGGAAAGGTTTGATTGCATATGGAAAGCATAGAAGGTTAATGAAGTTGGTTGGGGACCAAATCCAAGTATTCCCAACGTCCTCCACCTGGACACAACGTCACTTTTGGTCCAAGGAAAGAAAGAGATCAAATCCAACACGTTTTGGGGCTGGATTCGGACTCCAGGACAGCTCCAATTTGTGATGTTCACCACGGTCGCATACGGACTCGGATTGGGACGTTCTAGCGCTTTTTGGAAAGCTTATCAAGTCTATTTTCCAACGGATCTGGACTCATGGCTATATCTTATCAGATGCTTCCGCAATCGTTGTTTCAACGCCGGGGCCTTTTCTGCCTTTGGTGCTGTGTCACCCTATTTTGGGCTGATGGCCCATGTATCAAGTTGGGTTCATTAGGGACGTGTCCTAGGGTTGGAGAACGACCCCAACATCTCCATATTTGCAATTGAGTTGCTTGTTCTACTTGTTCTTGCCTGTTCCTCGATTGCTTGCAGGAATTACCCTAGTGGTTTGGTTGATCGTGTTCCACAAGATCACGACAGCTGTTGGAGTTGGTGTATCGGTTGCTAAGGCGCGGTCTTGGAAGGCTGTAGTCGGGCCGTGAACGTCATCTCCATCCTCAAATCGAGTTATCCACCTTCTCTCATCGAAAGATCAAGATTCACCCTAGCGGGTTTATATCAGCTTCCACTTGAGCCTTGTCAACTAGGAGTCCCCTCGAGTGCGTCCAAAATGATTTCTATGCCTATGCTACATTTGGTGCAAACCAAGCACCAATCTTGCATCAAGAGAAGCACTATCCCCAAACACACCGAACCGAGCTTCCCCTTGAGCCTCGTCACCTAGGAGTCGGATCGAGTTCGTCCAAAACGATTTCTATGCCTATGGTATGTTTGGTGCAAACCGTAATCCAACCTTGCACTAACACTAACACTAGCTCTAAATGGACTAAAACGAGATTCCACACGACCCACGTCACTTACGATTTCCATCGGGTGCGTCCAAAACTATTTATGACCTATGGTACGTTCAATGCAAACCGAGCACCTATCTTCTGTAGCACTATCCCGAAACGGACCGAACAGATCTCCACCAGACCCTCATCACCTAGGAGTACCACGGGTGCTTCTAAAATGATTTATGAACCTATGGTACGTTTGATGCAAACCAAGCACCTATCTTCCACCGACGCTAACACTGTTTCAAAACAGATCGAAACAAGATTCCACATGACCCACGTAACCTAGGAGTTCCATCGGGTGCCTCCAATACTATTTCTGAGCCTACGGTACATTCGACGCAAACCATGCACCAATCATGCATCTTGAGTAGCACTATCTCCAAATGGACCGTACCGAGCTTCCACTTGAGCCTCGTCACCTAGGAGTCCCATCGATTGTGTCCAAAACGATTTCTATGCCTATGGTACATTCAGTTCAAACCGTGCACCTATCTTGCACCGTCACTAACACTGTCTCAAAATAGATCAAAACGAGATTCCACATGACCCACGTAACCTAGGAGTTCCATCGAGTGCCTCCAATACTATTTCCGAACCTACGGCACATTCGACGCAAACCGAGCACCAATCTTGCATCAAGAGTAGCACTATCTCCAAACGTACCAGATCGAGCTTCCACATGAGCCTCGTCACCTAGGAGTCCCCTCGAGTGCGTCCAAAATGATTTCTATGCCTATGCTACATTTGGTGCAAACCAAGCACCAAACTTGCATCAAGAGAAGCACTATCCCCAAACGGACCGAACCGAGCTTCCACTTGAGCCTCGTCACCTAGGAGTCGGATCGAGTTCGTCCAAAACGATTTCTATGCCTATGGTATGTTCGGTGCAAACCATGCTCCAACTTTGCACTGACACACTAACACTATCTCCAAATGGACTAAAATGAGATTCCACATGACCCACGTCACTTACGAGTTCCATCGGGTGCGTCTAAAACTATTTATGACCTATGGTACGTTCAATGCAAACCGTGCACCTATCTTCTGTAGCACTATCTCCAAACAGACTAAACAGATCTCCACCAAACCCTCATCACCTAGGAGTACCGCGGGTGCTTCTAAAATGATTTATGAACCTATGGTACGTTTGATGTAAACCGAGCACCTATCTTGCACCGACGCTAACACTATCTCAAAATAGATCAAAACGAGATTCCACATGACCCACGTAACCTAGGAGTTCCATCGGGTGCCTCCAATCCTATTTCCGAGTCTACGACACATTCGACGCAAACCGAGCACCAATCTTGCATCAAGAGTAGCACTATCTCCAAACGTACCGAATCGAGCTTCCACTTGAGCCTCGTCACCTAGGAGTCCCCTCGAGTGCGTCCAAAACGATTTCTATGGCTATCCTACATTTGGTGCAAACCAAGCACCAAACTTGCATCAAGAGAAGCACTATCCCCAAACGGACCGAACCGAGCTTCCACTTGAGCCTCGTCACCTAGGAGTCTGATCGAGTTTGTCCAAAACAATTTCTATGCCTATGGTATGTTTGGTGCAAACCGTGCTCCAACCTTGCACTAACACTAACACTATCTCCAAATGGACTAAAACGAGATTCCACACGACCCACGTAACTTACGAGTTCCATCGGGTGCGTCCAAAACTATTTATGACCTATGGTACGTTCAATGCAAACCGAGCACCTATCTTCTGTAGCACTATCCCGAAACGGACCGAACAGATCTCCACCAAACCCTCATCACCTAGGAGTACCACGGGTGCTTCTAAAACGATTTATGAACATATGGTACGTTTGATGCAAACCAAGCACCTATCTTCCACCGACGCTAACACTGTTTCAAAACAGATCAAAACAAGATTCCACATGACCCACGTAACCTAGGAGTTCCATCGGGTGCCTCCAATACTATTTTCGAGCCTACGACACATTCGACGCAAACCGAGCACCAATCTTGCATCAAGAGTAGCACTATCTCCAAACGTACCGAATCGAGCTTCCACTTGAGCCTCGTCAACTAGGAGTCCCCTCGAGTGCATCCAAAACGATTTCTATGGCTATGCTACATTTGGTGCAAACCAAGCACCAAACTTGCATCAAGAAAAGCACTATCCCCAAACACACCGAACCGAGCTTCCCCTTGAGCCTCGTCACCTAGGAGTCGGATGAAGTTTGTGCAAAACAATTTCTATGCCTATGGTATGTTTGGTGCAAACCATGCTCCAACCTTGCACTAACACTAGCTCTAAATGGACTAAAACGAGATTCCACATGACCCACATCACTTATGATTTCCATCGGGTGCGTCCAAAACTATTTATGACCTATGCTACGTTCAATGCAAACCGAGCACCTATCTTCTGTAGCACTATCCCGAAACGGACCGAACAGATCTCCACCAGACCCTCATCACCTAGGAGTACCGCGGGTGCTTCTAAAACGATTTATGAACATATGGTACGTTTGATGCAAACCAAGCACCTATCTTCCACCGACGCTAACACTGTTTCAAAACAGATCAAAACAAGATTCCACATGACCCACGTAACCTAGGAGTTCCATCGGGTGCCTCCAATACTATTTCTGAGCCTACGGTACATTCGACGCAAACCATGCACCAATCATGCATCTTGAGTAGCACTATCTCCAAATGGACCGTACCGAGCTTCCACTTGAGCCTCGTCACCTAGGAGTCCCATCGATTGTGTCCAAAACGATTTCTATGCCTATGGTACGTTCAGTTCAAACCGTGCACCTATCTTGCACCGTCACTAACACTGTCTCAAAATAGATCAAAACGAGATTCCACATGACCCACGTAACCTAGGAGTTCCATCGAGTGCCTCCAATACTATTTCCGAACCTACGGCACATTCGACGCAAACCGAGCACCAATCTTGCATCAAGAGTAGCACTATCTCCAAACGTACCAGATCGAGCTTCCACATGAGCCTCGTCACCTAGGAGTCCCCTCGAGTGCGTCCGAAATGATTTCTATGCCTATGCTACATTTGGTGCAAACCAAGCACCAAACTTGCATCAAGAGAAGCACTATCCCCAAACGGACCGAACCGAGCTTCCACTTGAGCCTCGTCACCTAGGAGTCGGATCGAGTTCGTCCAAAACGATTTCTATGCCTATGGTATGTTCGGTGCAAACCATGCTCCAACTTTGCACTGACACACTAACACTATCTCCAAATGGACTAAAATGAGATTCCACATGACCCACGTCACTTACGAGTTCCATCGGGTGCGTCTAAAACTATTTATGACCTATGGTACGTTCAATGCAAACCGTGCACCTATCTTCTGTAGCACTATCTCCAAACAGACTAAACAGATCTCCACCAAACCCTCATCACCTAGGAGTACCGCGGGTGCTTCTAAAATGATTTATGAACCTATGGTACGTTTGATGTAAACCGAGCACCTATCTTGCACCGACGCTAACACTATCTCAAAATAGATCAAAACGAGATTCCACATGACCCACGTAACCTAGGAGTTCCATCGGGTGCCTCCAATCCTATTTCCGAGTCTACGACACATTCGACGCAAACCGAGCACCAATCTTGCATCAAGAGTAGCACTATCTCCAAACGTACCGAATCGAGCTTCCACTTGAGCCTCGTCACCTAGGAGTCCCCTCGAGTGCGTCCAAAACGATTTCTATGGCTATCCTACATTTGGTGCAAACCAAGCACCAAACTTGCATCAAGAGAAGCACTATCCCCAAACGGACCGAACCGAGCTTCCACTTGAGCCTCGTCACCTAGGAGTCTGATCGAGTTTGTCCAAAACAATTTCTATGCCTATGGTATGTTTGGTGCAAACCGTGCTCCAACCTTGCACTAACACTAACACTATCTCCAAATGGACTAAAACGAGATTCCACACGACCCACGTAACTTACGAGTTCCATCGGGTGCGTCCAAAACTATTTATGACCTATGGTACGTTCAATGCAAACCGAGCACCTATCTTCTGTAGCACTATCCCGAAACGGACCGAACAGATCTCCACCAAACCCTCATCACCTAGGAGTACCACGGGTGCTTCTAAAACGATTTATGAACATATGGTACGTTTGATGCAAACCAAGCACCTATCTTCCACCGACGCTAACACTGTTTCAAAACAGATCAAAACAAGATTCCACATGACCCACGTAACCTAGGAGTTCCATCGGGTGCCTCCAATACTATTTTCGAGCCTACGACACATTCGACGCAAACCGAGCACCAATCTTGCATCAAGAGTAGCACTATCTCCAAACGTACCGAATCGAGCTTCCACTTGAGCCTCGTCAACTAGGAGTCCCCTCGAGTGCATCCAAAACGATTTCTATGGCTATGCTACATTTGGTGCAAACCAAGCACCAAACTTGCATCAAGAAAAGCACTATCCCCAAACACACCGAACCGAGCTTCCCCTTGAGCCTCGTCACCTAGGAGTCGGATGAAGTTTGTGCAAAACAATTTCTATGCCTATGGTATGTTTGGTGCAAACCATGCTCCAACCTTGCACTAACACTAGCTCTAAATGGACTAAAACGAGATTCCACATGACCCACATCACTTATGATTTCCATCGGGTGCGTCCAAAACTATTTATGACCTATGCTACGTTCAATGCAAACCGAGCACCTATCTTCTGTAGCACTATCCCGAAACGGACCGAACAGATCTCCACCAGACCCTCATCACCTAGGAGTACCGCGGGTGCTTCTAAAACGATTTATGAACATATGGTACGTTTGATGCAAACCAAGCACCTATCTTCCACCGACGCTAACACTGTTTCAAAACAGATCAAAACAAGATTCCACATGACCCACGTAACCTAGGAGTTCCATCGGGTGCCTCCAATACTATTTCTGAGCCTACGGTACATTCGACGCAAACCATGCACCAATCATGCATCTTGAGTAGCACTATCTCCAAATGGACCGTACCGAGCTTCCACTTGAGCCTCGTCACCTAGGAGTCCCATCGATTGTGCCCAAAACGATTTCTATGCCTATGTTACGTTCAGTTCAAACCGTGCACCTATCTTGCACCGTCGCTAACACTGTCTCAAAATAGATCAAAACGAGATTCCACATGACCCACGTCACCTAGGAGTTCCATCGGGTGCCTCCAATACTATTTCTGAACCTACGGCACATTCAACGCAAACCGAGCACCAATCTTGCATCAAGGGTAGCACTATCTCCAAACGTACCGGATCGAGCTTCCACTTGAGCCTCGTCACCTAGGAGTCCCCTCGAGTGCGTCCAAAATGATTTCTATGCCTATGCTACATTTGGTGCAAACCAAGCACCAATCTTGCATCAAGAGAAGCACTATCCCCAAACGGACCGAACCGAGCTTCCACTTGAGCCTCGTCACCTAGGAGTCGGATCGAGTTCGTCCAAAACGATTTCTATGCCTATGGTATGTTCGGTGCAAACTGTGCTCCAACCTTGCACTGACACTAACACTATCTCCAAATGGACTAAAATGAGATTCCACACGACCCACGTCACTTACGAGTTCCATCGGGTGCGTCCAAAACTATTTATGACCTACGGTACGTTCAATGCAAACCGTGCACCTATCTTCTATAGCACTATCTCCAAACAGACCAAATAGATCTCCACCAAACCCTCATCACCTAGGAGTACCGCGGGTGCTTCTAAAACGATTTATGAACCTATGGTACGTTTGATGCAAACCGAGCACCTATCTTGCACCGACACTAACACTATCTCAAAATAGATCAAAACGAGATTCCACATGACCCACGTAACCTAGGAGTTCCATCGGGTGCCTCCAATACTATTTTCGAGCCTACGACACATTCGACGCAAACCGAGCACCAATCTTGCATCAAGAGTAGCACTATCTCCGAACGTACCGAATCGAGCTTCCACTTGAGCCTCGTCAACTAGGAGTCCCCTCGAGTGCATCCAAAACGATTTCTATGGCTATGCTACATTTGGTGTAAACCAAGCACCAAACTTGCATCAAGAAAAGCACTATCCCCAAACACACCGAACCGAGCTTCCCCTTGAGCCTCGTCACGTAGGAGTCGGATGAAGTTTGTCCAAAACAATTTCTATGCCTATGGTATGTTTGGTGCAAACCGTGCTCCAACCTTGCACTAACACTAGCTCTAAATGGACTAAAATGAGATTCCACACGACCCACATCACTTATGATTTCCATCGGGTGCGTCCAAAACTATTTATGACCTATGCTACGTTCAATGCAAACCGAGCACCTATCTTCTGTAGCACTATCCCGAAACGGACCGAACAGATCTCCACCAGACCCTCATCACCTAGGAGTACCACGGGTGCTTCTAAAACGATTTATGAACCTATGGTACGTTTGATGCAAACCAAGCACCTATCTTCCACCGACGCTAACACTGTTTCAAAATAGATCAAAACAAGATTCCACATGACCCACGTCACCTAGGAGTTCCATCAGGTGCCTCCAATACTATTTCTGAACCAACGGCACATTTGACGCAAACCGAGCAACAATCTTGCATCCAGAGTAGCACTATCTCCAAACGTACCGGATCGAGCTTCCACTTGAGCCTCGTCACCTAGGAGTCCCCTCGAGTGCGTCCAAAATGATTTCTATGCCTATGCTACATTTGGTGCAAACCAAGCACCAATCTTGCATCAAGAGAAGCACTATCCCCAAACGGACCGAACCGAGCTTCCACTTGAGCCTCGTCACCTAGGAGTCGGATCGAGTTCATCCAAAACGATTTCTATGCCTATGGTATGTTCGGTGCAAACCGTGCTCCAACCTTGCACTGACACTAACACTATCTCCAAATGGACTAAAATGAGATTCCACACGACCCACGTCACTTACGAGTTCCATCGGGTGCGTCCAAAACTATTTATGACCTATGGTACGTTCAATGCAAACCGTGCACCTATCTTCTATAGCACTATCTCCAAACAGACCAAACAGATCTCCACCAAACCCTCATCACCTAGGAGTACCGCGGGTGCTTCTAAAACGATTTATGAACCTATGGTACGTTTGATGCAAACCGAGCACCTATCTTGCACCGACACTAACACTATCTCAAAATAGATCAAAACGAGATTCCACATGACCCACGTAACCTAGGAGTTCCATCGGGTGCCTCCAATACTATTTTCGAGCCTACGACACATTCGACGCAAACCGAGCACCAATCTTGCATCAAGAGTAGCACTATCTCCGAACGTACCGAATCGAGCTTCCACTTGAGCCTCGTCAACTAGGAGTCCCCTCGAGTGCATCCAAAACGATTTCTATGGCTATGCTACATTTGGTGCAAACCAAGCACCAAACTTGCATCAAGAAAAGCACTATCCCCAAACACACCGAACCGAGCTTCCCCTTGAGCCTCGTCACCTAGGAGTCGGATGAAGTTTGTGCAAAACAATTTCTATGCCTATGGTATGTTTGGTGCAAACCGTGCTCCAACCTTGCACTAACACTAGCTCTAAATGGACTAAAACGAGATTCCACACGACCCACATCACTTATGATTTCCATCGGGTGCGTCCAAAACTATTTATGACCTATGCTACGTTCAATGCAAACCGAGCACCTATCTTCTGTAGCACTATCCCGAAACGGACCGAACAGATCTCCACCAGACCCTCATCACCTAGGAGTACCACGGGTGCTTCTAAAACGATTTATGAACCTATGGTACGTTTGATGCAAACCAAGCACCTATCTTCCACCGACGCTAACACTGTTTCAAAACAGATCGAAACAAGATTCCACATGACCCACGTAACCTAGGAGTTCCATCAGGTGCCTCCAATACTATTTCTGAGCCTACGGTACATTCGACGCAAACCATGCACCAATCATGCATCTTGAGTAGCACTATCTCCAAATGGACCGTACCAAGCTTCCACTTGAGCCTCGTCACCTAGGAGTCCCACCGATTGTGTCCAAAACGATTTCTATGCCTATGGTACGTTCAGTTCAAACCGTGCACCTATCTTGCACCGTCGCTAACACTGTCTCAAAATAGATCAAAACGAGATTCCACATGACCCACGTCACCTAGGAGTTCCATCAGGTGCCTCCAATACTATTTCTGAACCTACGGCACATTCGACGCAAACCGAGCACCAATCTTGCATCAAGAGATGCACTATCCCCAAACGGACCGAACCGAGCTTCCACTTGAGCCTCGTCACCTAGGAGTCGGATCGAGTTCGTCCAAAATGATTTCTATGCCTATGGTATGTTCGGTGCAAACCGTGCTCCAACCTTGCACTGACACTAACACTATCTCCAAATGGACTAAAATGAGATTCCACACGACCCACGTCACTTACGAGTTCCATCGGGTGCGTCCAAAACTATTTATGACCTATGGTACGTTCAATGCAAACCGTGCACCTATCTTCTATAGCACTATCTCCAAACAGACCAAACAGATCTCCACCAAACCCTCATCACCTAGGAGTACCGCGGGTGCTTCTAAAACGATTTATGAACCTGTGGTACATTTGATGCAAACCGAGCACCTATCTTGCATTGACGCTAACACTATCTGAAAATAGATCAAAACGAGATTCCACTTGACTCACGTCACCTAGGAGTCCCATCGGGTGCCTCCAATACTATTTCTGAGCCTATGGCACATTCGACGCAAACCGAGCACCAATCTTGCATCAAGAGTAGCACTATCTCCAAACGTACCGAATCGAGCTTCCACTTTAGCCTCGTCAACTAGGAGTCCCCTCGAGTGCATCCAAAACGATTTCTATGGCTATGCTACATTTGGTGCAAACCAAGCACCAAACTTGCATCAAGAAAAGCACTATCCCTAAACACACCGAACCGAGCTTCCCCTTGAGCCTCGTCACCTAGGAGTCGGATGAAGTTTGTCCAAAACAATTTCTATGCCTATGGTATGTTTGGTGCAAACCGTGCTCCAACCTTGCACTAACACTAGCTCTAAATGGACTAAAACGAGATTCCACACGACCCACATCACTTATGATTTCCATCGGGTGCGTCCAAAACTATTTATGACCTATGCTACGTTCAATGCAAACCGAGCACCTATCTTCTGTAGCACTATCCCAAAACGGACCGAACAGATCTCCACCAGACCCTCATCACCTAGGAGTACCACGGGTGCTTCTAAAACGATTTATGAACCTATGGTACGTTTGATGCAAACCAAGCACCTATCTTCCACCGACGCTAACACTATTTCAAAAACAAGATTCCACATGACCCATGTAACCTAGGAGTTCCATCAGGTGCCTCCAATACTATTTCTGAGCCTACGGTACATTCGACGCAAACCATGCACCAATCATGCATCTTGAGTAGCACTATCTCCAAATGGACCGTACCAAGCTTCCACTTGAGCCTCATCACCTAGGAGTCCCATCGATTGTGTCCAAAACGATTTCTATGCCTATGGTACGTTCAGTTCAAACCGTGCACCTATCTTGCACCGTCGCTAACACTGTCTCAAAATAGATCAAAACGAGATTCCACATGACCCACGTCACCTAGGAGTTCCATCAGGTGCCTCCAATACTATTTCTAAACCTACGGCACATTCGACGCAAACCGAGCACCAATCTTGCATCAAGAGTAGCACTATCTCCAAACGTACCGGATCGAGCTTCCACTTGAGCCTCGTCACCTAGGAGTCCCCTCGAGTGCGTCCAAAACGATTTCTATGCCTATGCTACATTTGGTGCAAACCAAGCACCAATCTTGCATCAAGAGAAGCACTATCCCCAAACGGACCGAACCGAGCTTCCACTTGAGCCTCGTCACCTAGGAGTCGGATCGAGTTCGTCCAAAACGATTTCTATGCCTATGGTATGTTCGGTGCAAACCGTGCTCCAACCTTGCACTGACACTAACACTATCTCCAAATGGACTAAAATGAGATTCCACACGACCCACGTCACTTACGAGTTCCATCGGGTGCGTCCAAAACTATTTATGACCTATGGTACGTTCAATGCAAACCGTGCACCTATCTTCTATAGCACTATCTCCAAACAGACCGAACAGATCTCCACCAAACCCTCATCACCTAGGAGTACCGCGGGTGCTTCTAAAACGATTTATGAACCTATGGTACGTTTGATGCAAACCGAGCACCTATCTTGCACCGACACTAACACTATCTCAAAATAGATCAAAACGAGATTCCACATGACCCACGTAACCTAGGAGTTCCATCGGGTGCCTCCAATACTATTTTCGAGCCTATGACACATTCGACGCAAACCGAGCACCAATCTTGCATCAAGAGCAGCACTATCTCCAAACGTACCGAATCGAGCTTCCACTTGAGCCTCGTCAACTAGGAGTACCCTCGAGTGCATCCAAAACGATTTCTATGGCTATGCTACATTTGGTGCAAACCAAGCACCAAACTTGCATCAAGAAAAGCACTATCCCCAAACACACCGAACCGAGCTTCCCCTTGAGCCTCGTCACCTAGGAGTCGGATGAAGTTTGTCCAAAACAATTTCTATACCTATGGTATGTTTGGTGCAAACCGTGCTCCAACCTTGCACTAACACTAGCTCTAAATGGACTAAAACGAGATTCCACACGACCCACATCACTTATGATTTCCATCGGGTGCGTCCAAAACTATTTATGACCTATGCTACGTTCAATGCAAACCGAGCACCTATCTTCTGTAGCACTATCCCGAAACGGACCGAACAGATCTCCACCAGACCCTCATCACCTAGGAGTACCACGGGTGCTTCTAAAACGATTTATGAACCTATGGTACGTTTGATACAAACCAAGCTCCTATCTTCCACCGACGCTAACACTGTTTCAAAACAGATCGAAACAAGATTCTACATGACCCACGTAACCTAGGAGTTCCATCAGGTGCCTCCAATACTATTTCTGAGCCTACAGTACAATCGACGCAAACCATGCACCAATCATGCATCTTGAGTAGCACTTTCTCCAAATGGACCGTACCAAGCTTCCACTTGAGCCTCGTCACCTAGGAGTCCCATCGATTGTGTCCAAAACGATTTCTATGCCTATGGTACGTTAAGTTCAAACCGTGCACCTATCTTGCACCGTCGCTAACACTGTCTCAAAATAGATCAAAACGAGATTCCACATGACCCACGTCATCTAGGAGTTCCATCAGGTGCCTCCAATACTATTTCTGAACCTACGGCACATTCGACGCAAACCGAGCACCAATCTTGCATCAAGAGTAGCACTATCTCCAAACATACCGGATCGAGCTTCCACTTGAGCCTCGTCACCTAGGAGTCCCCTCGAGTGTGTCCAAAACGATTTCTATGCCTATGCTACATTTGGTGCAAACCAAGCACCAATCTTGCATCAAGAGAAGCACTATCCCCAAACGGACCGAACCGAGCTTCCACTTGAGCCTCGTCACCTAGGAGTCAGATCGAGTTCGTCCAAAACAATTTCTACGCCTATGGTATGTTGGGTGCAAACCGTGCTCCATCCTTGCACTGACACTAACACTATCTCCAAATGGACTAAAATGAGATTCCACACGACCCACGTCACTTACGAGTTCCATCGGGTGCGTCCAAAACTATTTATGACCTATGGTACGTTCAATGCAAACCGTGCACCTATCTTCTATAGCACTATCTCCAAACAGACCAAACAGATCTCCACCAAACCCTCATCACCTAGGAGTACCGCGGGTGCTTCTAAAATGATTTATGAACCTATGGTATGTTTGATGCAAACCGAGCACCTATCTTGCACCGACACTAACACTATCTCAAAATAGATCAAAACGAGATTCCACATGACCCACGTAACCTAGGAGTTCCATCGGGTGCCTCCAATACTATTTTCGAGCCTACGACACATTCGACGCAAACCGAGCACCAATCTTGCATCAAGAGTAGCACTATCTCCAAACGTACCGAATCGAGCTTCCACTTGAGCCTCGTCAACTAGGAGTACCCTCGAGTGCATCCAAAACGATTTCTATGGCTATGCTACATTTGGTGCAAACCAAGCACCAAACTTGCATCAAGAAAAGCACTATCCCCAAACACACCGAACCGAGCTTCCCCTTGAGCCTCGTCACCTAGGAGTCGGATGAAGTTTGTCCAAAACAATTTCTATGCCTATGGTATGTTTGGTGCAAACCGTGCTCCAACCTTGCACTAACACTAGCTCTAAATGGACTAAAATGAGATTCCACACGACCCACATCACTTATGATTTCCATCGGGTGCGTCCAAAACTATTTATGACCTATGCTACGTTCAATGCAAACCGAGCACCTATCTTCTGTAGCACTATCCCGAAACGGACCGAACAGATCTCCACCAGACCCTCATCACCTAGGAGTACCACGGGTGCTTCTAAAACGATTTATGAACCTATGGTACGTTTGATGCAAATCAAGCTACTATCTTCCACCGACGCTAACACTATTTCAAAACAGATCGAAACAAGATTCCACATGACCCACGTAACCTAGGAGTTCCATCAGGTGCCTCCAATACTATTTCTGAGCCTACAGTACATTCGACGCAAACCATGCACCAATCATGCATCTTGAGTAGCACTATCTCCAAATGGACCGTACCAAGCTTCCACTTGAGCCTCGTCACCTAGGAGTCCCATCGATTGTGTCCAAAACGATTTCTATGCCTATGGTACGTTCAGTTCAAACCGTGCACCTATCTTGCACTGTCGCTAACACTGTCTCAAAATAGATCAAAACGAGATTCCACATGACCCACGTCACCTAGGAGTTCCATCAGGTGCCTCCAATACTATTTCTGAACCTACGGCACATTCGACGCAAACCGAGCACCAATCTTGCATCAAGAGTAGCACTATCTCCAAACATACCGGATCGAGCTTCCACTTGAGCCTCGTCCCCTAGGAGTCCCCTCGAGTGTGTCCAAAACGATTTCTATGCCTATGCTACATTTGGTGCAAACCAAGCACCAATCTTGCATCAAGAGAAGCACTATCCCCAAACGGACCGAACCGAGCTTCCACTTGAGCCTCGTCACCTAGGAGTCGGATCGAGTTCGTCCAAAATGATTTCTATGCCTATGGTATGTTCGGTGCAAACCGTGCTCCATCCTTGCACTGACACTAACACTATCTCCAAATGGACTAAAATGAGATTCCACACGACCCACGTCACTTACGAGTTCCATCATGTGCGTCCAAAACTATTTATGACCTATGGTACGTTCAATGCAAACCGTGCACCTATCTTCTGTAGCACTATCTCCAAACAGACCGAACAGATCTCCACCAAACCCTCATCACCTAGGAGTACCGCGGGTGCTTCTAAAACGATTTATGAACCTATGGTACATTTGATGTGATACATCCGGCCCAGGTGGGGTTGGCCGAGGCCCAATAAATTAAGGTTGCCCGGACCCAACAGTTCTTATGTACACCCACTCGGAGAAAGGCCCAATGTCCCTAAAAGACTAGTTTGATAGGGGAAGGGTGTCTCTCTCTTTTAAGGTGGCTTCCTCCTCCCAAGCTAAGCAACGTGGGATTATTCAGAGGCTCACACGGTCGCCGCCCGACTACAACTAGGCCACTTGGCCTTTTTTTGTTGCGTCTTTGCCAGCGGGTAATAGTGGAGGATGTCCTCATCATTCCCACCCCCTTAAACAAGAGCCCAGCTCTGATACCAAATGATATGAACCCGCTAGGGTGAATCCTGATCTTTCGATGAGAGAAGGTGGATAACTCGATTTGGGGATGGAGATGACGTTCACGGCCCGACTACAACCATCCAAGGATGCTGCGCCTTAGCAACCGATACACCACCTCCAACAGCCGTCGCGATCTTGTGGAACACGATCAACCAAACCACTAGGGTAATTCCTGCAAGCAATCGAGGAATAAGCAAGAACAAGTAGAACAAGCAACTCAATTGCAAATATGGAGATGAAAACCAATCTGAAATCACAAAGTTGGGGTTCTGAATCGAGTAGAACGGATGGTCTAGTCGACACACGCGTCTACAAGGAAGTAGCAATGGCTAAACTTTCAACAAAACAAAACCCCCCTGTTTGTGGCGGCTCTAATCCTTATTAATACCTAGGGGAACGACCAGAGGGTGTTGGGGTCGTTCTCCAACCCTAAGACACATCCCTAATGAACCCAACTTGATACATGGGCCATCAGCCCAAAATAGGGTGACACGGCACCAAAGGCAGAAAAGGCCCCGTCGTTGAAACGATGATTGCGGAAGCATCGGATAAGATATAGCCATGAGTCTAGATCCGTTGGAAAATAAACTTGATAAGCTTTCCAAAAAGTGCTAGAACGTCCCAATCCGAGTCCGTATGCGACCGTGGTGAACATCACAAGTTGGAGCTGTCCTGGAGTCCGAATCCAGCCCCAAAACGTGTTGGATTTGATCTCTTTCTTTCCTTGGACCAAAAGTGACGTGGTGTCCAGGTGGAGGACGTTGGGAATACTTGGATTTGGTCCCTAATCAACTTCATTAACCTTCCATGCTTTCCATATGCAATCAAACATTTCCTTGATCCATGTAAGTAATTCTGAAAATGAAAATATACACATTTTATGGTGGAGCACCAATTCATCAAATGCATCAATGATAAGCCTCATATAGAATGGTTGCACCTTTGGTATAGAAGTGGTTGACATGGTCATATTTGAACCAATGATGTCCTCATCATTCTCCCCTTCTTGATAGCAAACCGTCCTCGGTTTGACCTTTGTTGGAGGATGTGTTGTAGGTAAAAGTGAACCGTGCTCCCCTTCTTGATATTTATCCTGTTGCATTTGGGAAAAACTAGAAAAACTTTGCAAGACATCATTAGTGTTAGTGCAGCCCTCAATTTGATCATGGTATTGTAGCCCAAAAGGATATTTTAGATTAGAGCAAATATAAACTTTATGCACCAAATATTCTCCTTTGTTGTCATATTTGCCAATTGCATGAAGCGAACAATGATTAAAACTTGACAAAATAGAATCAAATTTAAGTTTCTCTTTTAGACAATTTAGATTACACAGAATATCAAATTCAATATAACCCAAAGTATTTAAAGAGGACAACAAATTCAGTTCATCTTGTGCACATGTAATAGGATGAAAAAGCTTATCTGCAGCACATTTGTATGGTTCCAAACCAAAAGTATCACACTTATTTGCTACTTGTGGCATAGGAGTAAAATAATCATCAACACACAACTCCTCTTTATCACAAGGAACCGCGAGTAATTCATTTTGTGACAAAGGAAAATCAGTAGTGGGTTCCACTATTTGTTGCTCTTCATTAGCATGCAGAGTGGACAAATTTTGGACATTATGGGTCACATCATTCTGGCAAGTATTCACAGATAATAGAATCTCTTTTTCAGCATTGAGAGCCAGACAAAACAATTGACCAATATGGCAATATGATTTGCTAATTAATAAGGTTCGAATTTCAGAATTGAGCCCTTTCATGAATCTACTCATAACATCTTCCATGCATTCATCCAATCCACCAAACATGATACAAATCTTAAAATTATGGTAGTATTGTTTCACAGTCTTGCTACCCTGCTTCAAGTTGTCTAATTTTGCAAGCAAATAATCAACATAATATGCAGGAACGAATGCATCTCTAAAAAGAAATTTGAAGTCTTTCCAAGATTCTGGAACTTTGATGTGCCTACAAATGTGTTTCCATTCGAGCAAAGCATATTCAATCAAAATATTAGAGGCAATACAAATCTTTTGTTTCTCGGATAGGTCATGCTCCTCAAATTCATTGTCTACTTTTAACTCCCAATCAATGTAAGCTTGAGGATCAAACTTACCATCATATAATGGCAAATGTTGAATGACATCCTGAATATGAGGGTCTAGTTTCAACAGCTCAAAAATCTCCATATCACCTGCCATGATTAGTAGGAAACAAGAAACACAAAAATAATATGTATCCTCCTATCAACTACTAGGATGTGTCAGATGTAATTCTCTCAAACTCAACTTGTTAAAACAAGCCCTTACAAGTTCTTACCAAGCCAAACAGGAGGTGACGGCAACCAACAAGTCTACAACCGTGGAGTGAAGTGTATCGGTGCCGCAACAACAACACCTGTCAAGCTGTAGTCGAAATATGTGGAGCTATAGGTGGGCTAAAGCAAGGAAGTACTAGAACCACGTTAGTTGCAAGCAAATTGAACAAACGCTCAACGACGTTATTATGCTGGTCCTAGGCTAGTATATGCTAGAGACGCGAGCCTGGACACAAACGAAGTCACTGAGCAGCAGCAAAGAAGGATCACAAGGACAGGAATAACAACAAAAGAAAAACTCTTCTCTTCTTCTTTCTCTTTCTTTTCTTTCTTTCTTTCTGTCTTTCTTTTCTTTCTTTCTTTTCTTTCTTTCTGTCTTTTTTTTCTTCTGTTTTTTTTCTTTCAACTAGCACAAAACTGAAATTTTGCAACAAGAAATAACAAGCTACTTACAGCAATTAAATGTTTCCCTGGAAAGGGTAATTCAGTAGCAAAGTGAAACAAGTGGTTGTTTTGCAAAACCAGCAGACGCGCAAATCTCCAGGGCAATTGCGAAGCGCTCAGAATGAATTTGGGACCAAGCTCTGATCCGTTGGAAAGAGGACAAGTTAAGCTTTCCAGATTGTATTTAAACTCCCTATTCAGACTCCTGACAAAGGAAATATGGTGCTTTTGTTTTCAAGATAAAACAGGACTCCGAATCGAATTCTAACTTGATCTTGTTGGATTTCCTTTTTGTAGATGGAAATATGGACGTGGATGAAACCTCCAAGGACGTGGCTAGGATAAAGGTGGTAAACAAAACAAAGGAATTTGAAAATCCACTCGGATTCCTAGAGAGAAACAAATAAACTCAAATCTGCGATGGTGACAGAAACGTGACTAGAACTCGAAACTCTAAACGACTAGACGCTAAGACCAGCAACTTGCACGACGATGCAACCATTAATTCAATAAGCCCTAACTAAGCAGTAATAGTATTAAGCTCAAAGGGGTTTAGGGATTATGAAGAACTAATCTACTAATTTTGTTTTGGCTTTTTCTGGACCATAGGAGATTAAAAACAGCAAAGAACTAGAAGTCTCTCACCGATCAACCTTGCTCTGATTACCAACTGATACATCCGGCCCAGGTGGGGTTGGCTGAGGCCCAATAAATTAAGGTTGCCCGGACCCAACAGTTCTTATGTACACCCACTCGGAGAAAGGCCCAATGTCCCTAAAAGACTAGTCTGATAGGGGAAGGGTGTCTCTCTCTTTTAAGGTGGCTTCCTCCTCCCAAGCTAAGCAACGTGGGATTATTCAGAGGCTCACACGGTCGCCGCCCGACTACAACTAGGCCACTTGGCCTTTTTTTGTTGCGTCTTTGCCAGCGGGTAATAGTGGAGGATGTCCTCATCATGATGCAAACCGAGCACCTATCTTGCATTGACGCTAACACTATCTCAAAATAGATCAAAACGAGATTCCACATGACTCACGTCACCTAAGAGTCCCATCGGGTGCCTCCAATACTATTTCTGAGCCTATGGCACATTCGACGTAAACCAAGAACCAATCTTACATCAAGAGTAGCACTATCTCCAAATGTACCGAATCGAGCTTCCACTTGAGCCTCGTCACCTAGGAGTCCCCTCGAGTGCGTCCAAAACGATTTCTATGCCTATGCTACATTTGGTGCAAACCAAGCACCAATCTTGCATCAAGAGAAGCACTATCCCCAAACACACCGAACCGAGCTTCCCCTTGAGCCTCGTCACCTAGGAGTCGGATAAAGTTTGT
The DNA here is from genome assembly GCA_022457205.1 of Saccharum spontaneum. Classification (NCBI taxonomy): domain Eukaryota; kingdom Viridiplantae; phylum Streptophyta; class Magnoliopsida; order Poales; family Poaceae; genus Saccharum; species Saccharum spontaneum. Next base: position 34,041,690 of record CM039594.1, read on the forward strand.
CCAAAACAATTTCTATGCCTATGGTATGTTTGGTGCAAACCGTGCTCCAACCTTGCACTAACACTAACACTAGCTCTAAATGGACTAAAACTAGATTCCACACGACCCACGTCACTTACGATTTCCATCGGGTGCGTCTGAAAGTCCCTAGTTTGGTTTTGGCTAATTGATGAAACCTAGGACTAACCTTTGTATCTAAGTGGATGATTTAGATAAAGGTGGTCATTGAATATGAGACATGACATTGACTCATATGACCGAGATGGTGAAGACCAAGATGAGGCTTGGCTCGATGGACCGGTTGTGAAGGTGAAGGGCAAGTCGAGGCTTCAAAGCGAAGGACCATGCGATGGTGAAGCTTGAGCAAGACTTGGCGCCGACGGACCGATGCAACGGTGAAGAGCAAGTGAAGTCAAGGTCGATGGATCGAGACGGTCATGTGATGATATGAAGTGGGTCATATCCTTTGGAGAAACAAAATGGGCTCAAGGCAAAGGTATAACCATAGGACCATTTTGTTTTACACTCAAGACACCATAGAGGGTGTGAGTGGTTTAGGGTCGATAGCCGAACTATTAAGAGGGGAAGTCTTATCGGTTATTCGACGCATGGGTGCCACTAGGTGAATTCATGAAGTGCATTGCATGTAGGGCCTAGTGAGCTAACTGGAAAATCTTTGAAAATGATTGAGAAAAAGCTAACACACAAGCACATGGTGATGTACTCTTGTTGGTGTTGGCACATTTGCAAAGGTGGCGTTGGTCGCGCTGTGGTTTGCGGGTAGAGAAGGGTTTGGGTTCCTCTCTCCCTCCCGCCGAGCGTGCGAGCGCGGGATTCAGGCGATTTCGGGGAAATGAAATGCCTATTTTCCATTGCGCCGGAAGTCGGAAAAGAAACGGAGGCGAACGCGGTCACAGAGGTGACCGGACGCTGCACCAGACGCGGTCAGTTTCGACCGGCGCGTCCGGTCAGTGCAGCGCGGGCGTCAGGCGCGCGAGCTAGGGTTTGACACCGGCGCGTCCGGTGACCCACGGGACCGGCGCGTCCGGTCATGCGCCCTGAGGGATCCGAGGACGTCGGACGCGGAGCGCGTCCGGTCACACACCTTCGGACGCGTCCGGTGGTCCAGGGAGCTTACTGGACTCCCACCGGACGCGGGTACTGTGGCGTCCGGTGGTTGAGAGCAGCGCGTCCGGTGATGTCTTCGCGCGCGCGGGTTCTGTGCGCACCGGCGCGTCCGGTGGTTCGCAGCAGCGCGTCCGGTCGCTCGTTTGACCGTTGGCGCGTTGTGACCGTTGGAGGATCTAACGGACGAATTTGAAATCAGAGGACACGTGGACATCGCAGAGCCACCGGACGCGGTGAAGCGCGTCCGGTCTGTTACGACCGGCGCGTCCGGTGGTCCCGCAGAAAACGGTTAGTTGAGTTCTAACAGCTCTATTTGGATGGGATGCTTATAAATACTTGTTGGCCGGCCCTTGGGGAGGGCTCTTGGCATTTCTAACACTCTTGTGCATCCTTTGAGCTAGAGCTACTCCTCCCACTCATCTCTCTTGCTTGATTGCAAATCAAAAGTGAGATTGAGTGATCCCAAAGTGCATTGCATAGCTTGAGGGCATCTAGTGGCACTTGTGGGTGGTTTAGCCGGTGGATTTCTTGTTACTCTTGGAGAGTACCGCTCCTAGCCGGCTTGGAGATTGTTGGAGGCGTTGGCAAGAGAAGGTGATTGTTCTTGGCCACCTCCGGTTGATTGTGAGAGGTTCTTGTGCTTTCCTCGGCGGGACGCCAAAAGCAACTCTAGTGGAATCCGCGTGTCATTGAGTTACCTCACTTGAGAGTGGTGTCTTGCGGTGCCTTGCGGGGCGTGCCTTGAGGGGCAAGTGACTTGAGGGTCACACCGAGGAACCATCTAAGTGTTGGTCGACACAACCGGTGACGTAGCTTGTCGGTGCACAAGTGAACACCGGGTGAACAAATATTGTGTCTCTTGTCTCCCGGTGAGTGGTCTTCATTTTGTGTTGTTGTCAACATTGATTGATTGTATATCATCTTGGTGATTGGCAACATCTTCACTTCACCGTCGGTATAATAATCACAATCCTCTCTCTTGTTTTTACATTCACTAGATTATCTTGTGTAGCTCTAGTAGTAGCTTTGCGAGTAGTGTTATTAGCTTGTTCTCTAGTGTAACCTTAGTGACTTAGCTCTTGTGTGAACTAGAGATCTTTATCTACTAGACTTGTGAATAGGAGGCTTGCATCACACCTTTGGCTAAGCAAAACTCGCTTTACGCCGTTTGTTTTTCTAACAAGTTTGCTTAGTGGTTCTTGTAGAATTTAAAATAGGCTATTCACCCCCCCTCTAGCCATCTAGGACCTTACAAGTGGTATCGGAGCCGTGGTCACCGTTTTAATCAGGCTTAACATCCTTCGGTGTGAAAAATGGCTCAAATTGTGTTCAATCATGTTGGGGGCAAGCCACCGTTCTTTGATGGTGTTAGTTCTTTTGCTCATTGGAAGAGAAAAATGACAATGTACCTTGGTTCTATTCATGAGAGAGTATTGCAAGTCACCGAGAATGATTTTGCTATCATTGATCCCGATCATCTCACCGATGAAGATAGAGCAAATAGAACATGCAATAGAATGGCTCTCAATACACTTTACAATGGTGTTGACACAAAAGTATTTGAGGGCATCAAGGATTTAGATTTGGCAAATGAAGTGTGGACAAGGTTGAGTGAAACATATGAGGGCACTAAGGTTGTGAAGAGTGCCAAGCTATATGGGCTCAAGAGTGAGTTTGAGAACTTCAAGAAAAAGGATGATGAAACAATCATTGAAATGTTTCATAGATTGCAAGTGATAGTCAATGATCTCAAGAGCTTAGGGCACAAGACTCAAGATCAAGATTTTTGTCACAAGTTTTTATTGAGCCTACCTAGAAGATTCAAGATGTTGATCATGATGTTGCAAAGAGATGGGCTTGAAGCAATGAAGCCCAATGATTTGCTTGGTGAAGTATTGACTTATGACAAATATGATCAAGATGTTGATGACAAAGAGAAGGTGGAAGATGAGAAGAAAAAGAAGACCGTGGCATTCAAGGCCACCTCCTCCAAGGGCAAAGCTACCATCATTGAAGAAGAAGAAGATGACAATGAAGATGGGGAATTTGAAATTGATGATGAGGCACTTGCTCTTGTAGTCAAGAAGATGGGTCACATGTTCATCAAGAGAAGAGGCTTTAAAAAGAGAAATGACAACTTCAAAAGAAATGAGCAACAAAGAAAGTGCTTCAATTGTGATAGCACCGAGCACCTTCAAGCGGAATGTCCTTATGATAAGAAGAAGAACAAAAAGGACAAGTTTGAGAAGAAGAAGAGAGAGGCCAAGATGACATTCAAGAAAGGCAAAAATGGTGCCTATGTGATCACTTGGGAAAGTGAAGACAATGAAGAAGAAGAAGAAGAATCATCCAACAAGGCTTTTGCTTCCATTGCTATCAACAAGAAGCCATCATTATTTGATTCATCCTCTTCATGCTTCATGGCTAAAGAAGCTAAGGTATTATATGATGAGAGTGATGATGAAAGTGAAATGGAATATGCTCATGATAGTGATAATGATAATGATAATGAAAATGATGATGATGAACCAACTAAAGAACAACTATATGACTTGATGCAACAAACTAGAGACATAGCCATTGCCAAGGACAAAGAGTGTAAGAAGCTTTCAATGAAAGTAGCAATACTTGAGAAAGTCCTTAGTGAGCTTAAGACCACTCATGAGAGTCTAGTGGAAGACCATGAGGATCTTGATAAGGCTCATTCCAAGCTTGAAAAAGCTCACTCATTGCTACTTGAGCAACAAGCTAAGAAGAAGGTTGTTGTATCATGTGATATAGGTGTTACATGTGATATAATTGATGAATCCATTAATGAACCTATCATCATGTCAAATGCTAACCCTTCTTGTAGCTCTTCATCCACCACCACTAACTCTACCTCCACTACTAGTGATGGTTTCACTTGTGATGCTTCACTAATGGTTGAGAATGAGACTCTCAAGAGAGAGGTGGATGAGCTCACTCACGCCCTAGGCAAGGCCTATGGTGGTGAGGCCCGCTTGCTTAAGTGCTTGGGTAGCCAAAGGTTCTCTCTTAACAAAGAGGGATTGGGCTACACTCCCAAGAAAGGCAAGTCGGCCTTTGCAACTCCAAAGCCTAGCTTTGTGAAGGGCAATGGTCGGTTTTGCAATAGATGCAAGCAAGTTGGGCACCTAGAGCATAATTGCAATAAAAGGAACCAAAGCAAGAACCTTGTTAATGCTATACCTTTTGATTCTTGCTATGTGCTTACCAAGGGTGTGAAGGGTGTGCAAGCTAAGTTTGTTGGTACACCAATTGTGGGCCCAAAGAAGAAGGCTATTTGGGTACCAAAGAGCTTAGTTACTAACCTACAAGGACCCAAGCAAAAATGGGTACCTAAACTTTATTGATTTGCTTGTAGGTAAATTACAAAGCCGGAGGAAGGCATTGGATTATTGATAGTGGGTGCACTCAACACATGACCGGTACATCAAGAATGTTTGACTCAATCAATGACAATGATAGTGGTGTTGATTCTATCACATTTGGCAATAACAAGAAAGGCAAGGTTATTGGCTTGGGAAAGATTGCAATTTCAAATGACATGAGTATCTCCAATGTGTTACTAGTTGAAAGCTTGGATTTTAATCTTCTATCCGTGGCACAAATATGTGATCTAGGCTACAAATGCATCTTTGGGGTTGATGATGTGGAAGTTATTAGTGTGGATGGTTCAAATGTGGCATTCAAGGGCTTTAGATATGAGAACCTCTACCTAGTTGACTTCAATGCTAGAGAAACTTCTTTGACAACTTGCTTAGTCTCCAAATCAAGCATGGGTTGGCTTTGGCATAGAAGGCTTGGTCATGTTGGCATGAAACAATTGAAGAAGCTTACAACTCACAATCTTGTCAATGGTTTGAAAGATGTTGAATTTGAGAAGAATAAGCTTTGTAGTGCATGTCAAGCCGGGAAGCAAGTTGGAAGCTCACATCCAAAGAAGAGTACAATGAGCACATGCAAAGCATTTGAGTTGATGCACATGGATCTATTTGGACCAACAACATATACAAGCATAGGCGGCAACAAGTATGGCTTTGTCATAATGGATGACTTCACAAGATTCACATGGGTATTCTTTCTTAGTGACAAAAGTGAAGTGTTCGACACATTCAAGACATTTCTAACTAGAGTTCACAATGAGTTTGAGATTAGAATCAAGAAAGTGAGAAGTGACAATGGAAGTGAGTTTAAGAATACAAGAATTGAAGAACTTTGTGATCATTATGGTATTGGACATCAATTCTCGGCCAAGTACACTCCACAATCAAATGGCCTAGTTGAGAGGAAGAATAGAACATTGCTTGATATGGCTAGATCAATGCTCCATGAGTACAATGTGAGTCAATCATTTTGGGATGAAGCAATCAATACCGCTTGCTACTACATCAATAGACTATATTGTCATCCATTGCTAGAGAAGACCCCATATGAGCTACTTCATGGAAGAAAGCCCAATATTTCTTATTTTAGGGTTTTTGGTTGCAAATGCTATATCTTGAAGAAAGGCACTAGATTGGGGAAGTTTGACAAGAGATGTGATGAGGGGTTCCTACTTGGTTATTCAACTACAAGCAAAGCTTATAGAGTTTGGAACAACTCAAGTGGCATTCTAGAAGAAGTCCATGATGTGCAATTTGATGAAACCAATGGGTCACAAGATGAAGAAGAAAATCTAGATGATATTAGTGGAACTCTATTAGTGGAAGCAATGAAGAACATGGACATTGGAGACATTAGAGCAAAGCAAGTAATTGATATTCAAGATGATGATAAAGATCAAGTGCTCAATTCACCATTCAAGCAAGTTAGTGACTCTCAAGTGCAAGATCAAGGTGCTAGTTCTTCTCATCAAGATACATCAAGTGATCAACCAAGCTCAAGCAATCAAATGCAAGTACTCCAACCACAACATATTGCAAGAGATCACCCAATTGATAGTGTTATTGGTGATATTAGAAGTGGTGTGCAAACAAGATCAAGATTGGCTATGTTTTGTGAGCATGCATCATTTGTGTCAACCATAGAACCAAAGAAGATAGAAGAAGCTTTGAGAGATGCCGATTGGATCATGGCTATGCAAGAAGAGCTTAATAATTTCACAAGAAATGATGTTTGGGAGTTGGTAGAAAGGCCAAATGACTACAATGTGATTGGAACCAAGTGGGTGTTCAAAAACAAGCAAGATCAAGATGGCATTGTAGTGAGAAACAAAGCAAGACTAGTTGCTCAAGGTTACACTCAAGTTGAAGGTCTTGACTATGATGAGACATATGCTCCCGTGGCAAGATTGGAGGCAATAAGGATTCTATTGGCTTATGCTTGTGCACACAACATCAAACTATATCAAATGGATGTCAAAAGTGCATTTCTCAATGGGATCATCAATGAGTTAGTCTTCGTTGAGCAACCGCCCGGATTTGAAGATGACAAGAAACCCAACCATGTGTACAAGTTGAAGAAGGCTTTATATGGCTTAAAGCAAGCACCTAGAGCATGGTATGAGAGGCTAAGGGATTTCCTTCTCTCTAAGGGATTCAAGATGGGCAAGGTTGATACAACTCTATTCACCAAGAAGATTGGAAATGATCTATTCATAGTGCAAATATATGTTGATGACATCATCTTTGGATCAACCAATCAAGCTTATTGTGAAGAATTTGGTGCTATGATGGCCAAAGAGTTTGAAATGTCTATGATTGGTGAACTTAGCTACTTCCTTGGTCTTCAAGTAAAGCAATTGAAGAATGGGACATTTGTGAGTCAAGGGAAATACATAAGGGACATGTTGAAGAAGTTTGGAATGCAAGATGCAAAGCCAATTTCAACTCCAATGGGTACAAATGGCAATTTGGATAGTGATCTTGATGGCAATATGGTGAATCAAAAGGAATATCGGTCTTTGATTGGAAGTCTACTCTATGTCACCGCATCAAGGCCGGATGTAATGTTTAGTGTTTGCATGTGTGCTAGATATCAAGCCTCACCTAGAGAGAGTCATCTCACGGCCGCAAAGAGAATATTGAGGTACTTGAAGCAAACAAGAGATGTTGGACTATGGTATCCCAAAGGGTCAAAGTTTGAATTGATTGGATATTCGGACTCCGACTATAGGGGTTGCAAGATCAATAGAAAGAGCACAAGTGGCACATGTCAATTACTTGGAAGATCACTTGTGTCATGGTCCTCAAAGAAACAAAATAGTGTGGCAATCTCTACCGCCGAAGCCGAATATGTGAGTGCGGGGAGTTGTTGTGCACAATTGCTATGGATGAAATCAACTTTGAAGGATTATGGCCTCAACTTCAAGAATGTGCCATTGCTATGTGATAATGAGAGTGCAATCAAGATGATACAAAACCCGGTTCAACATGGAAGAACAAAGCATATTGACATAAGACATCATTTCATTAGAGATCATCAACAAAAGGGAGATATTGCCATTGAAAGTGTTGGCACCGATGATCAACTTGCCGATATTCTCACTAAGCCACTTGATGAAAAGAGGTTTTGCAAGCTAAGGAATGAATTGAACATTCTTGATTTCTCAAACATGAGTTGAATGCACTCCACCCACTTATTGACATGCCTCTCCTTCGACATTGCAAGGTAAAGTTGATTGACATGTCATTCATCCTATGCTAAGGACTTGCTAGAGCATGTAGACATATTAAGTGGTATGCATGAGCATTCATGATAAATCAAATGGATTTGATGGATATATGTTACCACTATTGCTTCTTTGATTGTTTTGATCTAGTGGTGGCATATGACATGTTTGTGAGCTTGCAAACCTAGTGTTGAATCTAGAAGATTTGCTATAAGTGTTTAATTCAACATAGGCAAGATAACCCTTATTAGGAGGTGTGAAGAAGCTTGTCTTTGGTTCAAATCGAATTAAATATCTTTGGCAAGTGTTCTAGGTTGAACCAAAATTGGTGAATTTTAACCTACTCCATCGGATTTTTTTTCTCCACAATTTGATCCCATTTTTGGGTAAGTTGTTGACAAAGGGGGAGAGAAAAAGATGATTCAACATGATAAAGGGGTAAATAAAACTTTTGATGCACACAAGTAGGGGGAGCAAGCTCATAAACAAAGTTGTTGCATTTGCTTGTGCATTTTCATATGACTTGCTCATTGCACATGTATTTAAACTCAATATACATGCTCGTGTGGTGCAATGCTAGTATAGAACTTGGATGATGAAATGATCTACTAGCATGCATAGGAACAGTTTTACATGTGGTATCTAGACTTGCCTAAAGTTTTTACAAGTGGTCCAAGAACCTTTACATATAATGTTGATCTCACGGGGTTCTTGAGTTTTGATGGTTGTCTAGTTACTTCATGATGCTAAGGATGGTGTAAAGGCAACTCCGATTGGTATCACGCTTCAAAGGTCCATTTCTTACACCTTAGCATCCTTTTGGTAGAATTACTCTCCCAACACTTCTATCCATGCATATGTGCAAAGCTTTCAATCCAAACTCTATGCACATATGTAGGGGGAGCTAATGCTACCAAAACCGAGCTTGTGATAATTGTCCAAACTTTACTTATGAGCAAAATGATTAGACAAGTATGACAAGTTCAAAACTTTTATTATCAAAATCATCTTTGTGAGGGTTGTCATCAATTACCAAAAAGGGGGAGATTGAAAGTCCCTAGTTTGGTTTTGGCTAATTGATGAAACCTAGGACTAACCTTTGTATCTAAGTGGATGATTTAGATAAAGGTGGTCATTGAATATGAGACATGACATTGACTCATATGACCGAGATGGTGAAGACCAAGATGAGGCTTGGCTCGATGGACCGGTTGTGAAGGTGAAGGGCAAGTCGAGGCTTCAAAGCGAAGGACCATGCGATGGTGAAGCTTGAGCAAGACTTGGCGCCGACGGACCGATGCAACGGTGAAGAGCAAGTGAAGTCAAGGTCGATGGATCGAGACGGTCATGTGATGATATGAAGTGGGTCATATCCTTTGGAGAAACAAAATGGGCTCAAGGCAAAGGTATAACCATAGGACCATTTTGTTTTACACTCAAGACACCATAGAGGGTGTGAGTGGTTTAGGGTCGATAGCCGAACTATTAAGAGGGGAAGTCTTATCGGTTATTCGACGCATGGGTGCCACTAGGTGAATTCATGAAGTGCATTGCATGTAGGGCCTAGTGAGCTAACTGGAAAATCTTTGAAAATGATTGAGAAAAAGCTAACACACAAGCACATGGTGATGTACTCTTGTTGGTGTTGGCACATTTGCAAAGGTGGCGTTGGTCGCGCTGTGGTTTGCGGGTAGAGAAGGGTTTGGGTTCCTCTCTCCCTCCCGCCGAGCGTGCGAGCGCGGGATTCAGGCGATTTCGGGGAAATGAAATGCCTATTTTCCATTGCGCCGGAAGTCGGAAAAGAAACGGAGGCGAACGCGGTCACAGAGGTGACCGGACGCTGCACCAGACGCGGTCAGTTTCGACCGGCGCGTCCGGTCAGTGCAGCGCGGGCGTCAGGCGCGCGAGCTAGGGTTTGACACCGGCGCGTCCGGTGACCCACGGGACCGGCGCGTCCGGTCATGCGCCCTGAGGGATCCGAGGACGTCGGACGCGGAGCGCGTCCGGTCACACACCTTCGGACGCGTCCGGTGGTCCAGGGAGCTTACTGGACTCCCACCGGACGCGGGTACTGTGGCGTCCGGTGGTTGAGAGCAGCGCGTCCGGTGATGTCTTCGCGCGCGCGGGTTCTGTGCGCACCGGCGCGTCCGGTGGTTCGCAGCAGCGCGTCCGGTCGCTCGTTTGACCGTTGGCGCGTTGTGACCGTTGGAGGATCTAACGGACGAATTTGAAATCAGAGGACACGTGGACGTCGCAGAGCCACCGGACGCGGTGAAGCGCGTCCGGTCTGTTACGACCGGCGCGTCCGGTGGTCCCGCAGAAAACGGTTAGTTGAGTTCTAACGGCTCTATTTGGATGGGATGCTTATAAATACTTGTTGGCCGGCCCTTGGGGAGGGCTCTTGGCATTTCTAACACTCTTGTGCATCCTTTGAGCTAGAGCTACTCCTCCCACTCATCTCTCTTGCTTGATTGCAAATCAAAAGTGAGATTGAGTGATCCCAAAGTGCATTGCATAGCTTGAGGGCATCTAGTGGCACTTGTGGGTGGTTTAGCCGGTGGATTTCTTGTTACTCTTGGAGAGTACCGCTCCTAGCCGGCTTGGAGATTGTTGGAGGCGTTGGCAAGAGAAGGTGATTGTTCTTGGCCACCTCCGGTTGATTGTGAGAGGTTCTTGTGCTTTCCTCGGCGGGACGCCAAAAGCAACTCTAGTGGAATCCGCGTGTCATTGAGTTACCTCACTTGAGAGTGGTGTCTTGCGGTGCCTTGCGGGGCGTGCCTTGAGGGGCAAGTGACTTGAGGGTCACACCGAGGAACCATCTAAGTGTTGGTCGACACAACCGGTGACGTAGCTTGTCGGTGCACAAGTGAACACCGGGTGAACAAATATTGTGTCTCTTGTCTCCCGGTGATTGGTCTTCATTTTGTGTTGTTGTCAACATTGATTGATTGTATATCATCTTGGTGATTGGCAACATCTTCACTTCACCGTCGGTATAATAATCACAATCCTCTCTCTTGTTTTTACATTCACTAGATTATCTTGTGTAGCTCTAGTAGTAGCTTTGCGAGTAGTGTTATTAGCTTGTTCTCTAGTGTAACCTTAGTGACTTAGCTCTTGTGTGAACTAGAGATCTTTATCTACTAGACTTGTGAATAGGAGGCTTGCATCACACCTTTGGCTAAGCAAAACTCGCTTTACGCCGTTTGTTTTTCTAACAAGTTTGCTTAGTGGTTCTTGTAGAATTTAAAATAGGCTATTCACCCCCCCTCTAGCCATCTAGGACCTTACAGCGTCCAAAACTATTTATGACCTATGGTACGTTCAATGCAAACCGAGCACCTATCTTCTGTAGCACTATCCCGAAACGGACCGAACAGATCTCCACCAGACCCTCATCACCTTGGAGTACCACGGGTGCTTCTAAAACGATTTATGAACCTATGGTACGTTTGATGCCAACCAAGCACCTATCTTCCACCGACGCTAACACTGTTTCAAAACAGATTGAAACAAGATTCCACATGACCCACGTAACCTAGGAGTTCCATCGGGTGCCTCCAATACTATTTCTAAGCTTACGGTACATTCGACACAAACCATGCACCAATCATGCATCTTGAGTAGCACTATCTCCAAATGGACCGTACCGAGCTTCCACTTGAGCCTCGTCACCTAGGAGTCCCATCGATGGTGTCCAAAACGATTTCTATGCCTATGGTACGTTCAGTTCAAACCGTGCACCTATTTTGCACCGTCGCTAACACGGTCTCAAAATAGATCAAAACGAGATTCCACATGACCCACGTCACCTAGGAGTTCCATCGGGTGCCTCCAATACTATTTCCGAACCTACGGCACATGCGACGCAAACCGAGCACCAATCTTGCATCAAAAGTAGCACTATCTACAAACGAACCGGATCGAGCATCCACTTGAGCTTCGTCACCTAGGAGTCCCCTCGAGTGCGTCCAAAACGATTTCTATGCCTATGCTACATTTGGTGCAAACCAAGCACCAATCTTGCATCAAGAGAAGCACTATCCCCAAACACACCGAACCGAGCTTCCCCTTGAGCCTCATCACCTAGGAGTCGGATGAAGTTTGTCCAAAACAATTTCTATGCCTATGGTATGTTTGGTGCAAACCGTGCTCGAACCTTGCACTAACACTAACACTAGCTCTAAATGGACTGAAACGAGATTCCACGCGACCCACGTCACTTACGATTTCCATCGGGTGCGTCCAAAACTATTTATGACCTATGGTACGTTCAATGCAAACCGAGCACCTACCTTCTGTAGCACTATCCCGAAATAGACCGAACAGATCTCCACCAGACCCTCATCACCTAGGAGTACCACGGGTGCTTCAAAAACGATTTATGAACCTATGGTACGTTTGATGCAAACCAAGCACCTATCTTCCACCGACGCTAACACTGTTTCAAAATAGATCGAAACAAGATTCCACATGACCCACGTAACCTAGGAGTTCCATCGGGTGCCTCCAACACTATTTCTGAGCCTACGGTACATTCGACGCAAACCATGCACCAATCATGCATCTTGAGTAGCACTATCTCCAAATGGACCGTACCGAGCTTCCACTTGAGCCTCGTCACCTAGGAGTCCCATCGATTCTGTCCAAAACGATTTCTATGCCTATGGTACGTTCAGTTCAAACCGTGCACCTATCTTGCACTGTCGCTAATACTGTCTCAAAATAGATCAAAACGAGATTCCACATGACCCACGTCACCTAGGAGTTCCATCGGGTGCCTCCAATACTATTTCCGAACCTACGGCACATTCGACGCAAACCGAGCACCAATCTTGCATCAAGAGTAGCACTATCTCCAAACGTACCGGATCGAGCTTCCACTTGAGCCTCGTCACCTAGGAGTCCGCTCGAGTGCGTCCAAAACGATTTCTATGCCTATGCTACATTTGGTGCAAACCAAGCACCAATCTTGCATCAAGAGAAGCACTATCCCCAAATGGACCGAACCGAGCTTCCACTTGAGCCTCGTCACCTAGGAGTCGGATCGAGTTCGTCCAAAACGATTTCTATGCCTATGGTATGTTCGGTGCAAACCGTGCTCCAACCTTGCACTGACACTAACACTATCTCCAAATGAACTAAAATGAGATTCCACATGACCCACGTCACTTACGAGTTCCATCGGGTGCGTCCAAAACTATTTATGACCTATGGTACGTTCAAAGCAAACCGTGCACCTATCTTGTGTAGCACTATCTCCAAACAGACCGAACAGATCTCCACGAAACCCTCATCACCTAGGAGTACCGCGGGTGCTTCTAAAACGATTTATGAACCTATGGTACAGTTGATGCAAACCGAGCACCTATCTTGCACCGACGCTAACACTGTTTCAAAACAGATCGAAACAAGGTTCCACATGACCCACATAACCTAGGAGTTCCATTGGGTGCCTCCAATACTATTTCCGAACCTACGACACATTCGACACAAACCGAGCACCAATCTTGTATCAAGAGTAGCACTATCTCCAAACGTACCGAATCGAGCTTGCACTTGAGCCTCGTCACCTAGGAGTCCCCTCGAGTGCGTCCAAAACGATTTCTATGCCTATGCTACATTTGGTGCAAACCAAGCACCAATCTTGCATCAAGAGAAGCACTATCCCCAAACACACCGAACCGAGCTTCCCCTTGAGCCTCGTCACCTCAGAGTCGGATGAAGTTCGTCCAAAACAATTTCTATGCCTATGGTATGTTTGGTGCAAACCGTGCTCCAACCTTGCACTAACACTAACACTAGCTCCAAATGGACTAAAACGAGATTCCACACGACCCACGTCACTTACGATTTCCATCGGGTGCGCCCAAAACTATTTATGACCTATGGTACGTTCAATGCAAACCGAGCACCTATCTTCTGTAGCACTATCCCGAAATGGACCGAACAGATCTCCACCAGACCCTCATCACCTAGGAGTACCACGGGTGCTTCTAAAATGATTTATGAACCTATGGTACGTTTGATGCAAACCAAGCACCTATCTTCCACCGACGCTAACACTGTTTCAAAACAGATCGAAACAAGATTCCACATGACCCACGTAACCTAGGAGTTCCATCGGGTGCCTCCAATACTATTTCTAAGCCTACGGTACATTCGACGCAAACCATGCACCAATCATGCATCTTGAGTAGCACTATCTCCAAATGGACCGTACCGAGCTTCCACTTGAGCCTCGTCACCTATGAGTCCCATCAATTGTGTCCAAAACGATTTCTATGCCTATGGTACGTTCAGTTCAAACCGTGCACCTATCTTGCACCGTCGCTAATACTGTCTCAAAATAGATCAAAACGAGATTCCACATGACCCACGTCACCTAGGAGTTCCATCGGGTGCCTCCAATACTATTTCCAAACCTACGACACATTCGACGCAAACCGAGCACCAATCTTGCATCAAGAGTAGCACTATCTCCAAACGTACCGAATCGTGCTTCCACTTGAGCCTCGTCACCTAGGAGTCCCCTCGAGTGCGTCCAAAACGATTTCTATGCCTATGCTACATTTGGCGCAAACCAAGCACCAATCTTGCATCAAGAGAAGCACTATCCCCAAACGGACCGAACCGAGCTTCCACTTGAGCCTCGTCACCTAGGAGTCGGATCGAGTTCGTCCAAAACGATTTCTATGCCTATGGTATGTTCGGTGCAAACCGTGCTCCAACCTTGCACTCACACTAACACTATCTCCAAATGGACTAAAATGAGATTCCACACAACCCACGTCACATACGAGTTCCATCGGGTGCGTCCAAAACTATTTATGACCGATAGTACGTTCAATGCAAACCGTGCACCTATCTTCTGTAGCACTATCTCCAAACAGACTGAATAGATCTCCACCAAACCCTCATCACCTAGGAGTACCGCGGGTGCTTCTAAAACGATTTATGAACCTATGGTACGTTTGATGCAAACCGAGCACCTATCTTGCACCGACGCTAACACTGTTTCAAAACAGATCGAAACAAGATTCCACATGAGCCTCCAATACTATTTCCGAACCTACGACACATTCGACGCAAACCGAGCACCAATCTTGCATCAAGAGTAGCACTATCTCCAAACGTACCGAATCGTGCACTTGAGCCTCGTCACCTAGGAGTCCCCTCAAGTGCGTCCAAAACGATTTCTATGCCTATGCTACATTTGGTGCAAACCAAGCACCAATCTTGCATCAAGAGAAGCACTATCCCCAAACACACAGAACCGAGCTTCCCCTTGAGCCTCGTCACCTAGGAGTCGGATGAAGTTCGTCCAAAACAATTTCTATGCCTATGGTATGTTTGGTGCAAACCGTGCTCCAACCTTGCACTAACACTAACACTAGCTCCAAATGGACTAAAACGAGATTCCACACGACCCACGTCACTTACGATTTCCATCAGGTGCGTCCAAAACTATTTATGACCTATGGTACGTTCAATGCAAACCGAGCACCTATCTTCTGTAGCACAATCCCGAAATGGACCGAACAGATCTCCACCAGACCCTCATCACCTAGGAGTACCACGGGTGCTTCTAAAACGATTTATGAACCTATGGTACGTTTGATGGAAACCAAGCACCTATCATGCACCGACGCTAACACTGTTTCAAAACAGATCGAAACAAGATTCCACATGACCCACGTAACCTAGGAGTTCCATCGGGTGCCTCCAATACTATTTCTGAGCCTACAGTACATTCGACGCAAACCATGCACCAATCATGCATCTTGAGTAGCACTATCTCCAAATGGACCGTACCGAGCTTCCACTTGAGCCTCGTCACCTATGAGTCCCATCAATTGTGTTCAAAACGATTTCTATGCCTATGGTACGTTCAGTTCAAACCGTGCACCTATCTTGCACCGTCGCTAATACTGTCTCAAAATAGATCAAAACGAGATTCCACATGACCCACGTCACCTAGGAGTTCCATCGGGTGCCTCCAATACTATTTCCGAACCTACGGCACATTCGACGTAAACCGAGCACCAATCTTGCATCAAGAGTAGCACTATCTCCAAATGTACCAGATAGAGCTTCCACTTGAGCCTCGTCACCTAGGAGTCCCCTCGAGTGCGTCGAAAACGATTTCTATGCCTATGCTACATTTGGTGCAAACCAAGCACCAATCTTGCATCAAGAGAAGCACTATCCCCAAACGGACCGAACCGAGCTTCCACTTGAGCCTCGTCACCTAGGAGTCGGATCGAGTTTGTCCACAACGATTTCTATGCCTATGGTATGTTTGGTGCAAACCGTGCTCCAACCTTGCACTGACACTAACACTATCTCCAAATGGACTAAAATGAGATTCCACACGACCCACGTCACTTACGAGTTCCATCGGGTGCGTCCAAAACTTTTTATGACCTATGGTACATTCAAAGCAAACCGTGCACCTATCTTGAGTAGCACTATCTCCAAACAGACCGAACAGATCTCCACCAAACCCTCATCACCTAGGAGTACCTCGGGTGCTTCTAAAACGATTTATGAACCTATGGTACGTTTGATGCAAACCGAGCACCTATCTTGCACCGACGCTAACACTGTTTCAAAACAGATCGAAACAAGATTCCACATGACCCACATAACATAGGAGTTCCATCAGGTGCCTCCAATACTATTTTCGAACCTACGACACATTCGACGCAAACCGAGCACCAATCTTGCATCAAGAGTAGCACTATCTCCAAACGTAACGAATCGAGCTTGCACTTGAGCCTCGTCACCTATTAGTCCCCTCGAGTGCGTCCAAAACGATTTCTATGCCTATGCTACATTTGGTGCAAACCAAGAACCAAACTTGCATCAAGAGAAGCACTATCCCCAAACACACCGAACCGAGCTTCCCCTTGAGCCTCGTCACCTAGGAGTCGGATGAAGTTCGTCCAAAACAATTTCTATGCCTATGGTATGTTTGGTGCAAACCGTGCTCCAACCTTGCACTAACACTAACACTAGCTCCAAATGGACTAAAACGAGATTCCACACGACCCACGTCACTTACGATTTCCATCGGGTGCGTCCAAAACTATTTATGACCTATGGTACGTTCAATGCAAACCGAGCACCTACCTTCTGTAGCACTATCCCAAAATGGACCGAACAGATCTCCACCAGACCCTCATCACCTAGGAGTACCACGGGTGCTTCTAAAACGATTTATGAACCTATGGTACGTTTGATGCAAACCAAGCACCTATCTTCCACCGACGCTAACACTGTTTCAAAACAGATCGAAACAAGATTCCACATGACCCACGTAACCTAGGAGTTCCATCGGGTGCCTCCAATACTATTTCCAAACCTACGACACATTCGACGCAAACCGAGCACCAATCTTGCATCAAGAGTAGCACTATCTCCAAACGTACCGAATCGTGCTTCCACTTGAGCCTCGTCACCTAGGAGTCCCCTCGAGTGCGTCCAAAACGATTTCTATGCCTATGCTACATTTGGCGCAAACCAAGCACCAATCTTGCATCAAGAGAAGCACTATCTCCAAACGGACCGAACCGAGCTTCCACTTGAGCCTCGCCACCTAGGAGTCGGATCGAGTTCGTCCAAAACGATTTCTATGCCTATGGTATGTTCGGTGCAAACCGTGCTCCATCCTTGCACTGACACTAACACTATCTCCAAATGGACTAAAATGAGATTCCACACGACCCACGTCACTTACGAGTTCCATCGGGTGCGTCCAAAACTATTTATGACCGATGGTACGTTCAATGCAAACCGTGCACCTATCTTCTGTAGCACTATCTCCAAACAGACTGAACAGATCTCCACCAAACCCTCATCACCTAGGAGTACCGCGGGTGCTTCTAAAACGATTTATGAACCTATGGTACGTTTGATGCAAACCGAGCACCTATCTTGCACCGACGCTAACACTGTTTCAAAACAGATCGAAACAAGATTCCACATGAGCCTCCAATACTATTTCCGAACCTACGACACATTCGACGCAAACCGAGCACCAATCTTGCATCAAGAGTAGCACTATCTCCAAACGTACCGAATCGTGCACTTGAGCCTCGTCACCTAGGAGTCCCCTCAAGTGCGTCCAAAACGATTTCTATGCCTATGCTACATTTGGTGCAAACCAAGCACCAATCTTGCATCAAGAGAAGCACTATCCCCAAACACACAGAACCGAGCTTCCCCTTGAGCCTCGTCACCTAGGAGTCGGATGAAGTTCGTCCAAAACAATTTCTATGCCTATGGTATGTTCGGTGCAAACCGTGCTCCATCCTTGCACTGACACTAACACTATCTCCAAATGGACTAAAATGAGATTCCACACGACCCACGTCACTTACGAGTTCCATCGGGTGCGTCCAAAACTATTTATGACCGATGGTACGTTCAATGCAAACCGTGCACCTATCTTCTGTAGCACTATCTCCAAACAGACTGAACAGATCTCCACCAAACCCTCATCACCTAGGAGTACCGCGGGTGCTTCTAAAACGATTTATGAACCTATGGTACGTTTGATGCAAACCGAGCACCTATCTTCCACCGACGCTAACACTGTTTCAAAACAGATCGAAACAAGATTCCACATGAGCCTCCAATACTATTTCCGAACCTACGACACATTCGACGCAAACCGAGCACCAATCTTGCATCAAGAGTAGCACTATCTCCAAACGTACCGAATCGTGCACTTGAGCCTTGTCACCTAGGAGTCCCCTCAAGTGCGTCCAAAACGATTTCTATGCCTATGCTACATTTGGTGCAAACCAAGCACCAATCTTGCATCAAGAGAAGCACTATCCCCAAACACACAGAACCGAGCTTCCCCTTGAGCCTCGTCACCTAGGAGTCGGATGAAGTTCGTCCAAAACAATTTCTATGCCTATGGTATGTTTGGTGCAAACCGTGCTCCAACCTTGCACTAACACTAACACTAGCTCCAAATGGACTAAAATGAGATTCCACACGACCCACGTCACTTACGATTTCCATCAGGTGCGTCCAAAACTATTTATGATCTATGGTACGTTCAATGCAAACCGAGCACCAATCTCGCATCAAGAGAAGCACTATCCCCAAACGGACCGAACCAAGCTTCCACTTGAGCCTCGTCACCTAGGAGTCGGATCGAATTCGTCCAAAACGATTTCCATGCCTATGGTATGTTTGGTGCAAACCGTGCTCCAACCTTGCACTAACACTAACACTAGCTCCAAATGGACTAAAACGAGATTCCACACGACCCACGTCACTTACGATTTCCATCAGGTGCGTCCAAAACTATTTATGACCTATGGTACGTTCAATGCAAACCGAGCACCTATCTTCTGTAGCACTATCCCGAAATGGACCGAACAGATCTCCACCAGACCGTCATCACCTAGGAGTACCACGGGTGCTTCTAAAACGATTTATGAACCTATGGTACGTTTGATGCAAACCAAGCACCTATCATGCACCGACGCTAACACTGTTTCAAAACAGATCGAAACAAGATTCCACATGACCCACGTAACCTAGGAGTTCCATCGGGTGCCTCCAATACTATTTCTGAGCCTACAGTATATTCGACGCAAACCATGCACCAATCATGCATCTTGAGTAGCACTATCTCCAAATGGACCGTACCGAGCTTCCACTTGAGCCTCGTCACCTAGGAGTCCCATCGATTGTGTCCAAAACAATTTCTATGCCTATGGTACGTTCAGTTCAAACCGTGCACCTATCTTGCACCGTCGCTAACACTGTCTCAAAATAGATCAAAACAAGATTGCACATGACCCACGTCACCTAGGAGATCCAACGGGTCCCTCCAATACTATTTCTGAACCTACGGCACATTCAACACAAACCGAGCACCAATCTTGCATCAAGAGTAGCACTATCTCCAAACGTACCGGATCGAGCTTCCACTTGAGCCTTGTCACCTAGGAGTCCCCTCGAGTGCGTCCAAAACGATTTCTATGCCTATGCTACATTTGGTGCAAACCAAGCACCAATCTTGCATCAAGAGAAGCACTATCCCCAAACGGACCGAACCGAGCTTCCGCTTGAGCCTCGTCACCTAGGAGTCGGATCGAGTTCATCCAAAACAATTTCTATGCCTATGGTATGTTCGGTGTAAACCGTGCTCCAACCTTGCACTGACACTAACACTATCTCCAAATGGACTAAAATGAGATTCCACACGACCCACGTCACTTACGAGTTCCATCGTGTGCGTCCAAAACTATTTATGACCTATGGTACGTTCAATGCAAACCGAGCACCAATCTCGCATCAAGAGAAGCACTATCCCCAAACGGACCGAATAGATCTCCACCAGACCCTCATCACCTAGGAGTACCACGGGTGCTTCTAAAACGATTTATGAACCTATGGTACGTTTGATGCTAACCGAGCACCTATCTTGCACCGACGCTAACACTATTTCAAAACAGGTCGAAACAAGATTCCACATGACCAGCGTAACCTAGGAGTTCCATCGGGTGCCTCCAATACTATTTCAGAACCTACGACACATTCGAAGCAAACCGAGCACCAATCTTGCATCAAGAGTAGCACTATCTCCAAACGTACCGAATCGAGCTTGCACTTGAGCCTCGTCACCTAGGAGTCCCCTCGAGTGCGTCCAAAATGATTTCTATGCCTATGCTATATTTGGTGCAAACCAAGCACCAATCTTGCATCAAGAGAAGCACTATCCCCAAACACACAGAACCGAGCTTCCCCTTGAGCCTCGTCACCTAGGAGTCGGATGAAGTTCGTCCAAAACAATTTCTATGCCTATGGTATGTTTGGTGCAAACCATGCTCCAACTTTGCACTAACACTAAGAGTAGCTCCAAATGGACCAAAACGAGATTCCACACGACCCACGTCACTTACGATTTCCATCGGGTGCGTCCAAAACTATTTATGACCTATGGTATGTTCAATGCAAACCAAGCACCTATCTTCTGTAGCACTATCCCGAAATGGACCGAACAGATCTCCACCAGACCCTCATCACCTAGGAGTACCACGGGTGCTTCTAAAACGATTTATGAACCTATGGTACATTTGATGCAAACCAAGCACCTATCTTGCACCGACGCTAACACTGTTTCAAAACAGATCGAAACAAGATTCCACATGACCCACGTAACCTAGGAGTTCCATCGGGTGCCTCCAATACTATTTCTGAGCCTACAGTATATTCGACGCAAACCATGCACCAATCATGCATCTTGAGTAGCACTATCTCCAAATGGACCGTACCGAGCTTCCACTTGAGCCTCGTCACCTAGGAGTCCCATCGATTGTGTCCAAAACAATTTCTATGCCTATGGTACGTTCAGTTCAAACCGTGCACCTATCTTGCACCGTCGCTAACACTGTCTCAAAATAGATCAAAACAAGATTGCACATGACCCACGTCACCTAGGAGATCCAACGGGTCCCTCCAATACTATTTCTGAACCTACGGCACATTCAACACAAACCGAGCACCAATCTTGCATCAAGAGTAGCACTATCTCCAAACGTACCGGATCGAGCTTCCACTTGAGCCTTGTCACCTAGGAGTCCCCTCGAGTGCGTCCAAAACGATTTCTATGCCTATGCTACATTTGGTGCAAACCAAGCACCAATCTTGCATCAAGAGAAGCACTATCCCCAAACGGACCGAACCGAGCTTCCGCTTGAGCCTCGTCACCTAGGAGTCGGATCGAGTTCATCCAAAACAATTTCTATGCCTATGGTATGTTCGGTGTAAACCGTGCTCCAACCTTGCACTGACACTAACACTATCTCCAAATGGACTAAAATGAGATTCCACACGACCCACGTCACTTACGAGTTCCATCGTGTGCGTCCAAAACTATTTATGACCTATGGTACGTTCAATGCAAACCGAGCACCAATCTCGCATCAAGAGAAGCACTATCCCCAAACGGACCGAATAGATCTCCACCAGACCCTCATCACCTAGGAGTACCACGGGTGCTTCTAAAACGATTTATGAACCTATGGTACGTTTGATGCTAACCGAGCACCTATCTTGCACCGACGCTAACACTATTTCAAAACAGGTCGAAACAAGATTCCACATGACCAGCGTAACCTAGGAGTTCCATCGGGTGCCTCCAATACTATTTCAGAACCTACGACACATTCGAAGCAAACCGAGCACCAATCTTGCATCAAGAGTAGCACTATCTCCAAACGTACCGAATCGAGCTTGCACTTGAGCCTCGTCACCTAGGAGTCCCCTCGAGTGCGTCCAAAATGATTTCTATGCCTATGCTATATTTGGTGCAAACCAAGCACCAATCTTGCATCAAGAGAAGCACTATCCCCAAACACACAGAACCGAGCTTCCCCTTGAGCCTCGTCACCTAGGAGTCGGATGAAGTTCGTCCAAAACAATTTCTATGCCTATGGTATGTTTGGTGCAAACCATGCTCCAACTTTGCACTAACACTAAGAGTAGCTCCAAATGGACCAAAACGAGATTCCACACGACCCACGTCACTTACGATTTCCATCGGGTGCGTCCAAAACTATTTATGACCTATGGTATGTTCAATGCAAACCAAGCACCTATCTTCTGTAGCACTATCCCGAAATGGACCGAACAGATCTCCACCAGACCCTCATCACCTAGGAGTACCACGGGTGCTTCTAAAACGATTTATGAACCTATGGTACATTTGATGCAAACCAAGCACCTATCTTGCACCGACGCTAACACTGTTTCAAAACAGATCGAAACAAGATTCCACATGACCCGCGTAACCTAGGAGTTCCATCGGGTGCCACCAATACTATTTCTGAGGCTACGGTACATTCGACGCAAACCATGCACCAATCATGCATCCTGAGTAGCTCTATCTCCAAATGGACCGTACCGAGCTTCCACTTGAGCCTCGTCACCTAGGAGTCCCATCGATTGTGTCCAAAACGATTTCTATGCCTATGGTACGTTCAGTTCAAACCGTGCACCTATCTTGCACCGTCGCTAACACTATCTCAAAATAGATCAAAACGAGATTCCACATGACCCACGTCACCTAGGAGTTCCATCGGGTGCCTCCAATACTATTTCTGAACCTACGGCACATTCAACGCAAACCGAGCACCAATCTTGCATCAAGAGTAGCACTATCTCCAAACGTACCGGATCGAGCTTCCACTTGAGCCTCATCACCTAGGAGTCCCCTCGAGTGCGTCCAAAACGATTTCTATGCCTATGCTGCATTTGGTGCAAACCAAGCACCAATCTTGCATCAAGAGAAGCACTATCCCCAAACGGACCGAACCGAGCTTCCACTTGAGCCTCGTCACCTAGGAGTCGGATCGAGTTCGTCCAAAACGATTTCTATGCCTATGGTATGTTCGGCGCAAACCGTGCTCCAACCTTGCACTGACACTAACACTATCTCCAAATGGACTAAAATGAGATTCCACACGACCCACGTCACTTACGAGTTCCATCGGGTGCGTCCAAAACTATTTATAACCGATGGTAAGTTCAATGCAAACCGTGCACCTATCTTCTGTAGCACTATCTCCAAACAGACCGAACAAATCTCCACCAAACACTCATCACCTAGGAGTACCGCGGGTGCTTCTAAAACGGTTTATGAACCTATGGTACGTTTGATGCAAACCGAGCACCTATCTTGCACCGACGCTAACACTGTTTCAAAACAGATCGAAACAAGATTCCACATGACCCACGTAACCTAGGAGTTCCATCGGGTGCCTCCAATACTATTTCCGAACCTACGACACATTCGACGCAAACCGAGCACCAATCTTGCATCAAGAGTAGCACTATCTCCAAATGTACCGAATCGTGCACTTGAGCCTCGTCACCTAGGAGTCCCCTCGAGTGCGTCCAAAACGATTTCTATGCCTATGCTACATTTGGTGCACCTAGGAGTCGGATCGAGTTCGTCCAAAACGATTTCTATGCCTATGGTATGTTCGGTGCAAACCGTGCTCCAACCTTGCACTGACACTAACACTATCTCCAAATGGACTAAAATGAGATTCCACACGACCCACGTCACTTACGAGTTCCATCGGGTGCGTCCAAAACTATTTATGACCGATGGTACGTTCAATGCAAACCGTGCACCTATCTTCTGTAGCACTATCTCCAAACAGACCGAACAGATCTCCACCAAACACTCATCACCTAGGAGTACCGCGGGTGCTTCTAAAACGATTTATGAACCTATGGTACGTTTGATGCAAACCGAGCACCTATCTTGCACCGACGCTAACACTGTTTCAAAACAGATCGAAATAAGATTCCACATGACCCACGTAACCTAGGAGTTCCATCGGGTGCCTCCAATACTATTTCCGAACCTACGACACATTCGACGCAAACCGAGGACCAATCTTGCATCAAGAGTAGCACTATCTCCAAATGTACCGAATCGTGCACTTGAGCCTCGTCACCTAGGAGTCCCCTCGAGTGCGTCCAAAATGATTTCTATGCCTATGCTACATTTGGTGCACCTAGGAGTCGGATCGAGTTCGTCCAAAACGATTTCTATGCCTATGGTATGTTCGGTGCAAACCGTGCTCCAACCTTGCACTGACACTAACACTATCTCCAAATGGACTAAAATGAGATTCCACACGACCCACGTCACTTACGAGTTCCATCGGGTGCGTCCAAAACTATTTATGACCGATGGTACGTTCAATGCAAACCGTGCACCTATCTTCTGTAGCACTATCTCCAAACGGACCGAACAGATCTCCACCAGACCCTCATCACCTAGGAGTACCGCGGGTGCTTCTAAAACGATTTATGAACCTATGGTACGTTTGATGCAAACCGAGCACCTATCTTGCACCGACGCTAACACTTTTTCAAAACAGATCGAAACAAGATTCCACATGACCCACGTAACCTAGGAGTTCCATCGGGTGCCTCCAATACTATTTCTGAGCCTTCGGTACATTCGACGCAAACCATGCACCAATCATGCATCAAGAGTAGCACTATCTCCAAATAGACCGTACCGAGCTTCCACTTGAGCCTCGTCACCTAGGAGTCCCATCGATTGTGTCTAAAACAATTTCTATGCCTATGGTACGTTTAGTTCAAACCATGCACCTATTTTGCACCGTCGCTAACAATGTCTCAAAACAGATCAAAACAAGATTCCACATGACCCACGTAACCTAGGAGTTCCATCGGGTGCCTCCAATACTATTTCCGAACCTACGCCACATTCGACGCAAACCGAGCACCAATCTTGCATCAAGAGTAGCACTATCTCCAAACATACCGAATCGAGCTTGCACTTGAGCCTCGTCACCTAGGAGTCCCCTCGAGTGCGTCCAAAACGATTTCTATGCCTATGCTACATTTGGTGCAAACCAAGCACCAATCTTGCATCAAGAGAAGCACTATCCCCAAACACACAGAACCGAGCTTCCCCTTGAGCCTCGTCACCTAGGAGTCGGATGAAGTTCGTCCAAAACAATTTCTATGCCTATGGTATGTTTGGTGCAAACCGTGCTCCAACCTTGCACTAACACTAACACTAGCTCCAAATGGACTAAAATGAGATTCCACACGACCCACGTCACTTACGATTTCCATCGGGTGCGTCCAAAACTATTTATGACCTTTGGTACGTTCAATGCAAACCGAGCACCAATCTCGCATCAAGAGAAGCACTATCCCCAAACGGACCGAACCAAGCTTCCACTTGAGCCTCGTCACCTAGGAGTCGGATCGAGTTCGTCCAAAACGATTTCCATGCCTATGGTATGTTCGGTGCAAACCGTGCTCCAACGTTGCACTGACACTAACACTATCTCCAAATCGACTAAAATGAGATTCCACACGACCCACGTCAATTATGAGTTCCATCGAGTGCGTCCAAAACTATTTATGACCGATGGTACGTTCAATGCAAACCGTGCACCTATCTTCTGTAGCACTATCTCCAAACAGACCAAACAGATCTCCACCAGACCCTCATCACCTAGGAGTACCGCGGGTGCTTCTAAAACGATTTATGAACCTATGGTACGTTTGATGCAAACCGAGCACCTATCTTGCACCGACGCTAACACTTTTTCAAAACAGATCGAAACAAGATTCCACATGACCCACGTAACCTAGGAGTTCCATCGGGTGCCTCCAATACTATTTCTGAGCCTTCGGTACATTCGACGCAAACCATGCACCAATCATGCATTAAGAGTAGCACTATCTCCAAATAGACCGTACCGAGCTTCCACTTGAGCCTCGTCACCTAGGAGTCCCATCGATTGTGTCTAAAACAATTTCTATGCCTATGGTACGTTTAGTTCAAACCGTGCACCTATTTTGCACCGTCGCTAACAATGTCTCAAAACAGATCAAAACAAGATTCCACATGACCCACGTAACCTAGGAGTTCCATCGGCTGCCTCCAATACTATTTCCGAACCTACGCCACATTCGACGCAAACCGAGCACCAATCTTGCATCAAGAGTAGCACTATCTCCAAACATACCAAATCGAGCTTGCACTTGAGCCTCGTCACCTAGGAGTCCCCTCGAGTGCGTCCAAAACGATTTCTATGCCTATGCTACATTTGGTGCAAACCAAGCACCAATCTTGCATCAAGAGAAGCACTATCCCCAAACACACAGAACCGAGCTTCCCCATGAGCCTCGTCACCTAGGAGTCGGATGAAGTTCGTCCAAAACAATTTCTATGCCTATGGTATGTTTGGTGCAAACCGTGCTCCAACCTTGCACTAACACTAACACTAGCTCCAAATGGACTAAAATGAGATTCCACACGACCCACGTCACTTACGATTTCCATCGGGTGCGTCCAAAACTATTTATGACCTATGGTACGTTCAATGCAAACCGAGCACCAATCTCGCATCAAGAGAAGCACTATCCCCAAACGGACCGAACCAAGCTTCCACTTGAGCCTCGTCACCTAGGAGTCGGATCGAGTTCGTCCAAAACGATTTCCATGCCTATGGTATGTTCGGTGCAAACCGTGCTCCAACGTTGCACTGACACTAACACTATCTCCAAATCGACTAAAATGAGATTCCACACGACCCACGTCAATTATGAGTTCCATCGAGTGCGTCCAAAACTATTTATGACCGATGGTACGTTCAATGCAAACCGTGCACCTATCTTCTGTAGCACTATCTCCAAACAGACCAAACAGATCTCCACCAGACCCTCATCACCTAGGAGTACCGCGGGTGCTTCTAAAACGATTTATGAACCTATGGTACGTTTGATGCAAACCGAGCACCTATCTTGCACCGACGCTAACACTTTTTCAAAACAGATCGAAACAAGATTCCACATGACCCACGTAACCTAGGAGTTCCATCGGGTGCCTCCAATACTATTTCTGAGCCTTCGGTACATTCGACGCAAACCATGCACCAATCATGCATCAAGAGTAGCACTATCTCCAAATAGACCGTACCGAGCTTCCACTTGAGCCTCGTCACCTAGGAGTCCCATCGATTGTGTCTAAAACGATTTCTATGCCTATGGTACGTTTAGTTCAAACCGTGCACCTATCTTGCACCGTCGCTAACACTGTCTCAAAACAGATCGAGACAAGATTCCACATGACCCACGGAACCTAGGAGTTCCATCGGGTGCCTCCAATACTATTTTAGAACCTACGACACATTCGACGCAAACCGAGCACCAATCTTGCATCAAGAGTAGCACTATCTCCAAACGTACCGAATCGAGCTTGCACTTGAGCCTCGTCACCTAGGAGTCCCCTCGAGTGCGTCCAAAATGATTTCTATGCCTATGCTACATTTGGTGCAAACCAAGCACCAATCTTGCATCAAGAGAAGCACTATCCCCAAACACACAGAACCGAGCTTCCCCTTGAGCCTCGTCACCTAGGAGTCGGATCAAGTTCGTCCAAAACGATTTCTATGCCTATGGTATGTTCGGTGCAAACCTTGCTCCAACCTTGCACTGACACTAACACTATCTCCCAATTGACTAAAACGAGATTCCACACGACCCACGTCACTTACGATTTCCATCGGGTGCGTCCAAAACTATTTATGTCCTATGGTACGTTCAATGCAAACCGAGCACCTATCTTCTGTAGCACTATCCCGAAACGGACCGAACAGATCTCCACCAGACCCTCATCACCTAGGAGTACCACGGGTGCTTCTAAAACGATTTATGAACCTATGGTACGTTTGATGCAAACCAAGCACCTATCTTGCACCGACGCTAACACTGTTTCAAAACAAATCAAAATAAGATTCCACATGACCCATGTAACCTAGGAGTTCCATCGGGTGCCTCCAATACTATTTCTGAGCCTACGGTACATTCGACGCAAACCATGCACCAATCATGCATCTTGAGTAGCACTATCTCCAAATGCACCGTACCGAGCTTCCACTTGAGCCTCGTCACCTAGGAGTCCCATCGATTGTGTCCAAAACGATTTCTATGCCTATGGTACGTTCAGTTCAAACCGTGCACCTATCTTGCACCGTCGCTAACACTGTCTCAAAATAGATCAAACCGAGATTCCACATGACCCACGTCACCTAGGAGTTCCATCGGGTGCCTCCAATACTATTTCCAAACCTACGGCACATTCGACGCAAACCGAGCACCAATCTTGCATCAAGAGTAACACTATCCCCAAACGTACCGAATCGAGCTTCCACTTGAGCCTCGTCACCTAGGAGTCCCCTCGAGTGCGTCCAAAATGAGTTCTATGCCTATGCTACATTTGGTGCAAACCAAGCACCAATCTTGCATCAAGAGAAGCACTATCCCCAAACGGACCGAACTGAGCTTCCACTTGAGCCTCGTCACCTAGGAGTCGGATCGAGTTCGTCCAAAACAATTTCTATGCCTATGGTATGTTCGGTGGAAACCGTGCTCCAACCTTGCACTGACACTAACACTATCTCCAAATGGACTAAAATGAGATTCCACATGACCCATGTTACTTACGAGTTCCATCGGGTGCGTCCAAAACTATTTCTGACCTATGGTACGTTCAATGCAAACCGTGCACCTATCTTCTGTAGCACTATCTCCAAATGGATCGAACAGATCTCCACCAGACCCTCATCACGTTGGAGTACCATGGGTGCTTCTAAAACAATTTATTAACCTATGGTACGTTTGACGCAAACCGAACACCTATCTTGCACCCACGCTAACACTGTTTCAAAACAGATCGAAACAAGATTCCACATGACCCACGTAACCTAGGAGTTCCATCAAGTGCCTTCAATACTATTTCCGAGCCTACGGTATGTTCGACGCAAATCGTGCACCAATCATGCATAAGTGTAGCACTATCTCCAAATAGACTGTACCGAGCTTCCACTTGAGCCTCGGCACCTAGGAGTCCCATCGAGTGTGTCCAAAACAATTTCTATGCCTATAGTACGTCCAGTGCAAACCGTGCACCCATCTTGCACCGACACTAACACTATCTCAAAATAGATCAAAACGAGATTCCACATGACTCACGTCACCTATGAGTCCCATCGGGTGCCTCCAATACTATTTCTGAGCCTATGGCACATTCGGTGCAAACCAAGCACCAATCTTGCATCAAGAGAAGCACTATCCCCAAACACACCGAACCGAGCTTCCCCTTGAGCCTCGTCACCTAGGAGTCGGATGAAGTTTGTCCAAAACAATTTCTATGCCTATGGTATGTTTGGTGCAAACCGTGCTCCAACCTTGCACTAACACTAACACTAGCTCTAAATGGACTAAAACGAGATTCCACACGACCCACGTCACTTACGATTTCCATCGGGTGCGTCCAAAACTATTTATGACCTATGGTACGTTCAATGCAAACCGAGCACCTATCTTCTGTAGCACTATCCCGAAACGGACCGAACAGATCTCCACCAGACCCTCATCACCTAGGAGTACCACGGGTGCTTCTAAAACGATTTATGAACCTATGGTACGTTTGATGCAAACCAAGCACCTATCTTCCACCAACGCTAACACTGTTTCAAAATAGTTCGAAACAAGATTCCACATGACCCACGTAACCTAGGAGTTCCATCGGGTGCCTCCAATACTATTTCTGAGCCTACGGTACATTCGACACAAACCATGCACCAATCATGCATCTTGAGTAGCACTATCTCCAAATGGACCGTACCGAGCTTCCACTTGAGCCTCGTCACCTAGGAGTCCCATCGATTGTGTCCAAAACGATTTCTATGCCTATGGTACGTTCAGTTCAAACCGTGCACCTATCTTGCACCGTCGCTAACACTGTCTCAAAATAGATCAAAACGAGATTCCACATGACCCACGTCACCTAGGAGTTCCATCGGGTGCCTCCAATACTATTTCCGAACCTACGGCACATTCGACGCAAACCGAGCACCAATCTAGAATCAAGAGTAGCACTATCTCCAAACGTACCAGATCGAGCTTCCACATGAGCCTCGTTACCTAGGAGTCCCCTCGAGTGCGTCCAAAACGATTTCTATGCCTATGCTACATTTGGTGCAAACCAAGCACCAAACTTGCATCAAGAGAAGCACTATCCCCAAACGGACCGAACCGAGCTTCCACTTGAGCCTCGTCACCTAGGAGTCGGATCGAGTTCGTCCAAAACGATTTCTATGCCTATGGTATGTTCGGTGCAAACCGTGCTCCAACTTTGCACTGACACTAACACTATCTCCAAATGGACTAAAATGAGATTCCACACGACCCACGTCACTTACGAGTTCCATCGGGTGCGTCCAAAACTATTTATGACCTATGGTACGTTCAATGCAAACCGTGCACCTATCTTTTGTAGCACTATCTCCAAACAGACTGAACAGATCTCCACCAAACCCTCATCACCTAGGAGTACCGCGGGTGCTTCTAAAATGATTTATGAACCTATGGTACGTTTGATGTAAACCGAGCACCTATCTTGCACCGACGCTAACACTATCTCAAAATAGATCAAAACGAGATTCCACATGACCCACGTAACCTAGGAGTTCCATCGGGTGCCTCCAATCCTATTTCCGAGTCTACGACACATTCGACGCAAACCGAGCACCAATCTTGCTTCAAGAGTAGCACTATCTCCAAACGTACCGAATCGAGCTTCCACTTGAGCCTCGTCACCTAGGAGTCCCCTCGAGTGCGTCCAAAACGATTTCTATGGCTATCCTACATTTGGTGCAAACCAAGCACCAAACTTGCATCAAGAGAAGCACTATCCCCAAACGGACCGAACCGAGCTTCCACTTGAGCCTCGTCACCTAGGAGTCTGATCGAGTTTGTCCAAAACAATTTCTATGCCTATGGTATGTTTGGTGCAAACCGTGCTCCAACCTTGCACTAACACTAACACTATCTCCAAATGGACTAAAACGAGATTCCACACGACCCACGTCACTTACGAGTTCCATCGGGTGCGTCCAAAACTATTTATGACCTATGGTACGTTCAATGCAAACCGAGCACCTATCTTCTGTAGCACTATCCCGAAACGGACCGAACAGATCTCCACCAGACCCTCATCACCTAGGAGTACCACGGGTGCTTCTAAAACGATTTATGAACCTATGGTACGTTTGATGCAAACCAAGCACCTATCTTCCACCGACGCTAACACTGTTTCAAAACAGATCAAAACAAGATTCCACATGACCCACGTAACCTAGGAGTTCCATCGGGTGCCTCCAATACTATTTCTGAGCCTACGGTACATTCGACGCAAACCATGCACCAATCATGCATCTTGAGTAGCACTATCTCCAAATGGACCGTACCAAGCTTCCACTTGAGCCTCGTCACCTAGGAGTCCCACCGATTGTGTCCAAAACGATTTCTATGCCTATGGTACGTTCAGTTCAAACCGTGCACCTATCTTGCACCGTCGCTAACACTGTCTCAAAATAGATCAAAACGATATTCCACATGACCCACGTCACCTAGGAGTTCCATCAGGTGCCTCCAATACTATTTCTGAACCTACGGCACAATCGACGCAAACCGAGCACCAATCTTGCATCAAGAGTAGCACTATCTCCAAACGTACCGGATCGAGCTTCCACTTGAGCCTCGTCACCTAGGAGTCCCCTCGAGTGCGTCCAAAATGATTTCTATGCCTATGCTACATTTGGTGCAAACCAAGCACCAATCTTGCATCAAGAGAAGCACTATCCCCAAACGGACCGAACCGAGCTTCCACTTGAGCCTCGTCACCTAGGAGTCGGATCGAGTTCGTTCAAAACGATTTCTATGCCTATGGTATGTTCCGTGCAAACCGTGCTCCAACCTTGCACTAACACTAACACTATCTCCAAATGGACTAAAATGAGATTCCACACGACCCACGTCACTTACGAGTTCCATCGGGTGCGTCCAAAACTATTTATGACCTATGGTACGTTCAATGCAAATCGTGCACCTATCTTCTATAGCACTATCTCCAAACAGACCAAACAGATCTCCACCAAACCCTCATCACCTAGGAGTACCGTGGGTGCTTCTAAAACGATTTATGAACCTATGGTACGTTTGACGCAAACCGAGCACCTATCTTGCACCGACGCTAACACTATCTCAAAATAGATCAAAACGAGATTCCACATGACCCACATAACCTAGGAGTTCCATCGGGTGCCTCCAATACTATTTTCGAGCCTACGACACATTCGACGCAAACCGAGAACCAATCTTGCATCAAGAGTAGCACTATCTCCAAACGTACCGAATCGAGCTTCCACTTGAGCCTCGTCAACTAGGAGTCCCCTCGAGTGCATCCAAAACGATTTCTATGGCTATGCTACATTTGGTGCAAACCAAGCACCAAACTTGCATCAAGAAAAGCACTATCCCCAAACACACCGAACCGAGCTTTCCCTTGAGCCTCGTCACCTAGGAGTCGGATGAAGTTTGTCCAAAACAATTTCTATGCCTATGGTATGTTTGGTGCAAACCATGCTCCAACCTTGCACTAACACTAACACTAGCTCTAAATGGACTAAAACGAGATTCCACACGACCCACGTCACTTACGATTTCCATCGGGTGCGTCCAAAACTATTTATGACCTATGCTACGTTCAATGCAAACCGAGCACCTATCTTCTGTAGCACTATCCCGAAACGGACCGAACAGATCTCCACCAGACCCTCATCACCTAGGAGTACCACGGGTGCTTCTAAAACGATTTATGAACCTATGGTACGTTTGATGCAAACCAAGCACCTATCTTCCACCGACGCTAACACTGTTTCAAAACAGATCGAAACAAGATTCCACATGACCCACGTAACCTAGGAGTTCCATCGGGTGCCTCCAATACTATTTCCGAACCTACGACACATTCGACGCAAACCGAGGACCAATCTTGCATCAAGAGTAGCACTATCTCCAAATGTACCGAATCGTGCACTTGAGCCTCGTCACCTAGGAGTCCCCTCGAGTGCGTCCAAAATGATTTCTATGCCTATGCTACATTTGGTGCACCTAGGAGTCGGATCGAGTTCGTCCAAAACGATTTCTATGCCTATGGTATGTTCGGTGCAAACCGTGCTCCAACCTTGCACTGACACTAACACTATCTCCAAATGGACTAAAATGAGATTCCACACGACCCACGTCACTTACGAGTTCCATCGGGTGCGTCCAAAACTATTTATGACTGATGGTATGTTCAATGCAAACCGTGCACCTATCTTCTATAGCACTATCTCCAAACGGACCGAACAGATCTCCACCAGACCCACATCACCTAGGAGTACCGCGGGTGCTTCTAAAACGATTTATGAACCTATGGTACGTTTGATGCAAACCGAGCACCTATCTTGCACCGACGCTAACACTTTTTCAAAACAGATCGAAACAAGATTCCACATGACCCACGTAACCTAGGAGTTCCATCGGGTGCCTCCAATACTATTTCTGAGCCTTCGGTACATTCGACGCAAACCATGCACCAATCATGCATCAAGAGTAGCACTATCTCCAAATAGACCGTACCGAGCTTCCACTTGAGCCTTGTCACCTAGGAGTTCCATCGATTGTGTCTAAAACAGTTTCTATGCCTATGGTACGTTTAGTTCAAACCGTGCACCTATCTTGCACCGTCGCTAACAATGTCTCAAAACAGATCAAAACAAGATTCCACATGACCCACGTAACCTAGGAGTTCCATCGGGTGCCTCCAATACTATTTCCGAACCTACGCCACATTCGACGCAAACCGAGCACCAATCTTGCATCAAGAGTAGCACTATCTCCAAACATACCGAATCGAGCTTGCACTTGAGCCTCGTCACCTAGGAGTCCCCTCGAGTGCGTCCAAAACGATTTCTATGCCTATGCTACATTTGGTGCAAACCAAGCACCAATCTTGCATCAAGAGAAGCACTATCCCCAAACACACAGAACCGAGCTTCCCCTTGAGCCTCGTCACCTAGGAGTCGGATGAAGTTCGTCCAAAACAATTTCCATGCCTATGGTATGTTTGGTGCAAACCGTGCTCCAACCTTGCACTAACACTAACACTAGCTCCAAATGGACTAAAATGAGATTCCACACGACCCACGTCACTTACGATTTCCATCGGGTGCGTCCAAAACTATTTATGACCTATGGTACGTTCAATGCAAACCGAGCACCAATCTCGCATCAAGAGAAGCACTATCCCCAAACGGACCGAACCAAGCTTCCACTTGAGCCTCGTCACCTAGGAGTCGGATCGAGTTCGTCCAAAACGATTTCCATGCCTATGGTATGTTCGGTGCAAACCGTGCTCCAACGTTGCACTGACACTAACACTATCTCCAAATCAACTAAAATGAGATTCCACACGACCCACGTCAATTATGAGTTCCATCGAGTGCGTCCAAAACTATTTATGACCGATGGTACGTTCAATGCAAACCGTGCACCTATCTTCTGTAGCACTATCTCCAAACAGACCAAACAGATCTCCACCAGACCCTCATCACCTAGGAGTACCGCGGGTGCTTCTAAAACGATTTATGAACCTATGGTACGTTTGATGCAAACCAAGCACCTATCTTGCACCGACGCTAACACTGTTTCAAAACAAATCAAAATAAGATTCCACATGACCCATGTAACCTAGGAGTTCCATCGGGTGCCTCCAATACTATTTCTGAGCCTACGGTACATTCGACGCAAACCATGCACCAATCATGCATCTTGAGTAGCACTATCTCCAAATGCACCGTACCGAGCTTCCACTTGAGCCTCGTCACCTAGGAGTCCCATCGATTGTGTCCAAAACGATTTCTATGCCTATGGTACGTTCAGTTCAAACCGTGCACCTATCTTGCACCGTCGCTAACACTGTCTCAAAATAGATCAAACCGAGATTCCACATGACCCACGTCACCTAGGAGTTCCATCGGGTGCCTCCAATACTATTTCCAAACCTACGGCACATTCGACGCAAACCGAGCACCAATCTTACATCAAGAGTAACACTATCCCCAAACGTACCGAATCGAGCTTCCACTTGAGCCTCGTCACCTAGGAGTCCCCTCGAGTGCGTCCAAAATGAGTTCTATGCCTATGCTACATTTGGTGCAAACCAAGCACCAATCTTGCATCAAGAGAAGCACTATCCCCAAACGGACCGAACTGAGCTTCCACTTGAGCCTCGTCATCTAGGAGTCGGATCGAGTTCGTCCAAAACAATTTCTATGCCTATGGTATGTTCGGTGGAAACCGTGCTCCAACCTTGCACTGACACTAACACTATCTCCAAATGGACTAAAATGAGATTCCACACGACCCATGTTACTTACGAGTTCCATCGGGTGCGTCCAAAACTATTTCTGACCTATGGTACGTTCAATGCAAACCGTGCACCTATCTTCTGTAGCACTATCTCCAAATGGATCGAACAGATCTCCACCAGACCCTCATCACCTTGGAGTACCATGGGTGCTTCTAAAACAATTTATTAACCTATGGTACGTTTGACGCAAACCGAACACCTATCTTGCACCCACGCTAACACTGTTTCAAAACAGATCGAAACAAGATTCCACATGACCCACGTAACCTAGGAGTTCCATCGAGTGCCTCCAATACTATTTCCGAGCCTACGGTATGTTCGACGCAAATCGTGCACCAATCATGCATAAGTGTAGCACTATCTCCAAATAGACTGTACCGAGCTTCCACTTGAGCCTCGGCACCTAGGAGTCCCATCGAGTGTGTCCAAAACAATTTCTATGCCTATAGTACGTCCAGTGCAAACCGTGCACCCATCTTGCACCGACACTAACACTATCTCAAAATAGATCAAAACGAGATTCCACATGACTCACGTCACCTATGAGTCCCATCGGGTGCCTCCAATACTATTTCTGAGCCTATGGCACATTCGGTGCAAACCAAGCACCAATCTTGCATCAAGAGAAGCACTATCCCCAAACACACCGAATCGAGCTTCCCCTTGAGCCTCGTCACCTAGGAGTCGGATGAAGTTTGTCCAAAACAATTTCTATGCCTATGGTATGTTTGGTGCAAACCGTGCTCCAACCTTGCACTAACACTAACACTAGCTCTAAATGGACTAAAACGAGATTCCACACGACCCACGTCACTTACGATTTCCATCGGGTGCGTCCAAAACTATTTATGACCTATGGTACGTTCAATGCAAACCGAGCACCTATCTTCTGTAGCACTATCCCGAAACGGACCGAACAGATCTCCACCAGACCCTCATCACCTAGGAGTACCACGGGTGCTTCTAAAACGATTTATGAACCTATGGTACGTTTGATGCAAACCAAGCACCTATCTTCCACCAACGCTAACACTGTTTCAAAATACTTCGAAACAAGATTCCACATGACCCACGTAACCTAGGAGTTCCATCGGGTGCCTCCAATACTATTTCTGAGCCTACGGTACATTCGACACAAACCATGCACCAATCATGCATCTTGAGTAGCACTATCTCCAAATGGACCGTACCGAGCTTCCACTTGAGCCTCGTCACCTAGGAGTCCCATCGATTGTGTCCAAAACGATTTCTATGCCTATGGTACGTTCAGTTCAAACCGTGCACCTATCTTGCACCGTCGCTAACACTGTCTCAAAATAGATCAAAACGAGATTCCACATGACCCACGTCACCTAGGAGTTCCATCGGGTGCCTCCAATACTATTTCCGAACCTACGGCACATTCGACGCAAACCGAGCACCAATCTGGAATCAAGAGTAGCACTATCTCCAAACGTACCAGATCGAGCTTCCACATGAGCCTCGTTACCTAGGAGTCCCCTCGAGTGCGTCCAAAACGATTTCTATGCCTATGCTACATTTGGTGCAAACCAAGCACCAAACTTGCATCAAGAGAAGCACTATCCCCAAACGGACCGAACCGAGCTTCCACTTGAGCCTCGTCACCTAGGAGTCGGATCGAGTTCGTCCAAAACGATTTCTATGCCTATGGTATGTTCGGTGCAAACCGTGCTCCAACTTTGCACTGACACTAACACTATCTCCAAATGGACTAAAATGAGATTCCACACGACCCACGTCACTTACGAGTTCCATCGGGTGCGTCCAAAACTATTTATGACCTATGGTACGTTCAATGCAAACCGTGCACCTATCTTCTGTAGCACTATCTCCAAACAGACTGAACAGATCTCCACCAAACCCTCATCACCTAGGAGTACCGTGGGTGCTTCTAAAATGATTTATGAACCTATGGTACGTTTGATGCAAACCGAGCACCTATCTTGCACCGACGCTAACACTATCTCAAAATAGATCAAAACGAGATTCCACATGACCCACGTAACCTAGGAGTTCCATCGGGTGCCTCCAATCCTATTTCCGAGTCTACGACACATTCGACGCAAACCGAGCACCAATCTTGCATCAAGAGTAGCACTATCTCCAAACGTACCGAATCGAGCTTCCACTTGAGCCTCGTCACCTAGGAGTCCCCTCGAGTGCGTCCAAAACGATTTCTATGGCTATCCTACATTTGGTGCAAACCAAGCACAAACTTGCATCAGGAGAAGCACTATCCCCAAACGGACCGAACCGAGCTTCCACTTGACCCTCGTCACCAAGGAGTCTGATCGAGTTTGTCCAAAACAATTTCTATGCCTATGGTATGTTTGGTGCAAACCGTGCTCCAACCTTGCACTAACACTAACACTATCTCCAAATGGACTAAAACGAGATTCCACACGACCCACGTCACTTACGAGTTCCATCGGGTGCGTCCAAAACTATTTATGACCTATGGTACGTTCAATGCAAACCGAGCACCTATCTTCTGTAGCACTATCCCGAAACGGACCGAACAGATCTCCACCAGACCCTCATCACCTAGGAGTACCACGGGTGCTTCTAAAACGATTTATGAACCTATGGTACGTTTGATGCAAACCAAGCACCTATCTTCCACCGACGCTAACACTGTTTCAAAACAGATCAAAACAAGATTCCACATGACCCACGTAACCTAGGAGTTCCATCGGGTGCCTCCAATACTATTTCTGAGCCTACGGTACATTCGACGCAAACCATGCACCAATCATGCATCTTGAGTAGCACTATCTCCAAATGGACCGTACCAAGCTTCCACTTGAGCCTCGTCACCTAGGAGTCCCACCGATTGTGTCCAAAACGATTTCTATGCCTATGGTACGTTCAGTTCAAACCGTGCACCTATCTTGCACCGTCGCTAACACTGTCTCAAAATAGATCAAAACGAGATTCCACATGACCCACGTCACCTAGGAGTTCCATCAGGTGCCTCCAATACTATTTCTGAACCTACGGCACATTCGACGCAAAACCGAGCACCAATCTTGCATCAAGAGTAGCACTATCTCCAAACGTACCGAATCGAGCTTCCACTTGAGCCTCGTCACCTAGGAGTCCCCTCGAGTGCGTCCAAAATGATTTCTATGCCTATGCTACATTTGGTGCAAACCAAGCACCAATCTTGCATCAAGAGAAGCACTATCCCCAAACGGACCGAACCGAGCTTCCACTTGAGCCTCGTCACCTAGGAGTCGGATCGAGTTCGTTCAAAACGATTTCTATGCCTATGGTATGTTCCGTGCAAACCGTGCTCCAACCTTGCACTAACACTAACACTATCTCCAAATGGACTAAAATGAGATTCCACACGACCCACGTCACTTACGAGTTCCATCGGGTGCGTCCAAAACTATTTATGACCTATGGTACGTTCAATGCAAATCGTGCACCTATCTTCTATAGCACTATCTCCAAACAGACCAAACAGATCTCCACCAAACCCTCATCACCTAGGAGTACCGTGGGTGCTTCTAAAACGATTTATGAACCTATGGTACGTTTGACGCAAACCGAGCACCTATCTTGCACCGACGCTAACACTATCTCAAAATAGATCAAAACGAGATTCCACATGACCCACATAACCTAGGAGTTCCATCGGGTGCCTCCAATACTATTTTCGAGCCTACGACACATTCGACGCAAACCGAGAACCAATCTTGCATCAAGAGTAGCACTATCTCCAAACGTACCGAATCGAGCTTCCACTTGAGCCTCGTCAACTAGGAGTCCCCTCGAGTGCATCCAAAACGATTTCTATGGCTATGCTACATTTGGTGCAAACCAAGCACCAAACTTGCATCAAGAAAAGCACTATCCCCAAACACACCGAACCGAGCTTTCCCTTGAGCCTCGTCACCTAGGAGTCGGATGAAGTTTGTCCAAAACAATTTCTATGCCTATGGTATGTTTGGTGCAAACCGTGCTGCAACCTTGCACTAACACTAGCTCTAAATGGACTAAAACGAGATTCCACACGACCCACATCACTTATGATTTCCATCGGGTGCGTCCAAAACTATTTATGACCTATGCTACGTTCAATGCAAACCGAGCACCTATCTTCTGTAGCACTATCCCAAAACGGACCGAACAGATCTCCACCAGACCCTCATCACCTGACACTAACACTATCTCCAAATGGACTAAAATGAGATTCCACACGACCCATGTTACTTACGAGTTCCATCGGGTGCGTCCAAAACTATTTCTGACCTATGGTACGTTCAATGCAAACCGTGCACCTATCTTCTGTAGCACTATCTCCAAATGGATCGAACAGATCTCCACCAGACCCTCATCACCTTGGAGTACCATGGGTGCTTCTAAAACAATTTATTAACCTATGGTACGTTTGACGCAAACCGAACACCTATCTTGCACCCACGCTAACACTGTTTCAAAACAGATCGAAACAAGATTCCACATGACCCACGTAACCTAGGAGTTCCATCGAGTGCCTCCAATACTATTTCCGAGCCTACGGTATGTTCGACGCAAATCGTGCACCAATCATGCATAAGTGTAGCACTATCTCCAAATAGACTGTACCGAGCTTCCACTTGAGCCTCGGCACCTAGGAGTCCCATCGAGTGTGTCCAAAACAATTTCTATGCCTATAGTACGTCCAGTGCAAACCGTGCACCCATCTTACACTGACACTAACACTATCTAAAAATAGATCAAAACGAGATTCCACATGACTCACGTCACCTATGAGTCCCATCGGGTGCCTCCAATACTATTTCTGAGCCTATGGCACATTCGGTGCAAACCAAGCACCAATCTTGCATCAAGAGAAGCACTATCCCCAAACACACCGAACCGAGCTTCCCCTTGAGCCTCGTCACCTAGGAGTCGGATGAAGTTTGTCCAAAACAATTTCTATGCCTATGGTATGTTTGGTGCAAACCGTGCTCCAACCTTGCACTAACACTAACACTAGCTCTAAATGGACTAAAACGAGATTCCACACGACCCACGTCACTTACGATTTCCATCGGGTGCGTCCAAAACTATTTATGACCTATGGTACGTTCAATGCAAACCGAGCACCTATCTTCTGTAGCACTATCCCGAAACGGACCGAACAGATCTCCACCAGACCCTCATCACCTAGGAGTACCACGGGTGCTTCTAAAACGATTTATGAACCTATGGTACGTTTGATGCAAACCAAGCACCTATCTTCCACCGACGCTAACACTGTTTCAAAACAGATCGAAACAAGATTCCACATGACCCACGTAACCTAGGAGTTCCATCGGGTGCCTCCAATACTATTTCCGAACCTACGACACATTCGACGCAAACCGAGGACCAATCTTGCATCAAGAGTAGCACTATCTCCAAATGTACCGAATCGTGCACTTGAGCCTTGTCACCTAGGAGTCCCCTCGAGTGCGTCCAAAACGATTTCTATGCCTATGCTACATTTGGTGCACCTAGGAGTCGGATCGAGTTCGTCCAAAACGATTTCTATGCCTATGGTATGTTCGGTGCAAACCGTGCTCCAACCTTGCACTGACACTAACACTATCTCCAAATGGACTAAAATGAGATTCCACACGACCCACGTCACTTACGAGTTCCATCGGGTGCGTCCAAAACTATTTATGACTGATGGTACGTTCAATGCAAACCGTGCACCTATCTTCTATAGCACTATCTCCAAACGGACCGAACAGATCTCCACCAGACCCTCATCACCTAGGAGTACCGCGGGTGCTTCTAAAACGATTTATGAACCTATGGTACGTTTGATGCAAACCGAGCACCTATCTTGCACCGACGCTAACACTTTTTCAAAACAGATCGAAACAAGATTCCACATGACCCACGTAACCTAGGAGTTCCATCGGGTGCCTCCAATACTATTTCTGAGCCTTCGGTACATTCGACGCAAACCATGCACCAATCATGCATCAAGAGTAGCACTATCTCCAAATAGACCGTACCGA
Organism: Saccharum spontaneum; assembly: GCA_022457205.1. Classification (NCBI taxonomy): domain Eukaryota; kingdom Viridiplantae; phylum Streptophyta; class Magnoliopsida; order Poales; family Poaceae; genus Saccharum; species Saccharum spontaneum. Next base: position 34,083,337 of record CM039594.1, read on the forward strand.
GCTTCCACTTGAGCCTTGTCACCTAGGAGTTCCATCGATTGTGTCTAAAACAATTTCTATGCCTATGGTACGTTTAGTTCAAACCGTGCACCTATCTTGCACCGTCGCTAACAATGTCTCAAAACAGATCAAAACAAGATTCCACATGACCCACGTAACCTAGGAGTTCCATCGGGTGCCTCCAATACTATTTCCGAACCTACGCCACATTCGACGCAAACCGAGCACCAATCTTGCATCAAGAGTAGCACTATCTCCAAACATACCGAATCGAGCTTGCACTTGAGCCTCGTCACCTAGGAGTCCCCTCGAGTGCGTCCAAAACGATTTCTATGCCTATGCTACATTTGGTGCAAACCAAGCACCAATCTTGCATCAAGAGAAGCACTATCCCCAAACACACAGAACCGAGCTTCCCCTTGAGCCTCGTCACCTAGGAGTCGGATGAAGTTCGTCCAAAACAATTTCCATGCCTATGGTATGTTTGGTGCAAACCGTGCTCCAACCATGCACTAACACTAACACTAGCTCCAAATGGACTAAAATGAGATTCCACACGACCCACGTCACTTACGATTTCCATCGGGTGCGTCCAAAACTATTTATGACCTATGGTACGTTCAATGCAAACCGAGCACCAATCTCGCATCAAGAGAAGCACTATCCCCAAACGGACCGAACCAAGCTTCCACTTGAGCCTCGTCACCTAGGAGTCGGATCGAGTTCGTCCAAAACGATTTCCATGCCTATGGTATGTTCGGTGCAAACCGTGCTCCAACGTTGCACTGACACTAACACTATCTCCAAATCAACTAAAATGAGATTCCACACGACCCACGTCAATTATGAGTTCCATCGAGTGCGTCCAAAACTATTTATGACCGATGGTACGTTCAATGCAAACCGTGCACCTATCTTCTGTAGCACTATCTCCAAACAGACCAAACAGATCTCCACCAGACCCTCATCACCTAGGAGTACCGCGGGTGCTTCTAAAACGATTTATGAACCTATGGTACGTTTGATGCAAACCGAGCACCTATCTTGCACCGACGCTAACACTTTTTCAAAACAGATCGAAACAAGATTCCACATGACCCACGTAACCTAGGAGTTCCATCGGGTGCCTCCAATACTATTTCTGAGCCTTCGGTACATTCGACGCAAACCATGCACCAATCTGCATCAAGAGTAGCACTATCTCCAAATAGACTGTACCGAGCTTCCACTTGAGCCTCGTCACCTAGGAGTCCCATCGATTGTGTCTAAAACGATTTCTATGCCTATGGTACGTTTAGTTCAAACCGTGCACCTATCTTGCACCATCGCTAACACTGTCTCAAAACAGATCGAGACAAGATTCCACATGACCCACGGAACCTAGGAGTTCCATCGGGTGCCTCCAATACTATTTCAGAACCTACGACACATTCGACGCAAACCGAGCACCAATCTTGCATCAAGAGTAGCACTATCTCCAAACGTACCGAATTAAGCTTGCACTTGAGCCTCGTCACATAGGAGTCCCCTCGAGTGCGTCCAAAATGATTTCTATGCCTATGCTACATTTGGTGCAAACCAAGCACCAATCTTGCATCAAGAGAAGCACTATCCCCAAACACACAGCACCGAGCTTCCCCTTGAGCCTCGTCACCTAGGAGTCGGATCAAGTTCATCCAAAACGATTTCTATGCCTATGGTATGTTCGGTGCAAACCTTGCTCCAACCTTGCACTGACACTAACACTATCTCCCAATTGACTAAAACGAGATTCCACACGACCCACGTCACTTACGATTTCCATCGGGTGCGTCCAAAACTATTTATGACCTATGGTACGTTCAATGCAAACCGAGCACCTATCTTCTGTAGCACTATCCCGAAACGGACCGAACAGATCTCCACCAGACCCTCATCACCTAGGAGTACCACGGGTGCTTCTAAAACGATTTATGAACCTATGGTACGTTTGATGCAAACCAAGCACCTATCTTGCACCGACGCTAACACTGTTTCAAAACAAATCAAAATAAGATTCCACATGACCCATGTAACCTAGGAGTTCCATCGGGTGCCTCCAATACTATTTCTGAGCCTACGGTACATTCGACGCAAACCATGCACCAATCATGCATCTTGAGTAGCACTATCTCCAAATGCACCGTACCGAGCTTCCACTTGAGCCTCGTCACCTAGGAGTCCCATCGATTGTGTCCAAAACGATTTCTATGCCTATGGTACGTTCAGTTCAAACCGTGCACCTATCTTGCACCGTCGCTAACACTGTCTCAAAATAGATCAAACCGAGATTCCACATGACCCACGTCACCTAGGAGTTCCATCGGGTGCCTCCAATCCTATTTCCGAGTCTACGGCACATTCGACGCAAACCGAGCACCAATCTTGCATCAAGAGTAACACTATCCCCAACGTACCGAATCGAGCTTCCACTTGAGCCTCGTCACCTAGGAGTCCCCTCGAGTGCGTCCAAAATGAGTTCTATGCCTATGCTACATTTGGTGCAAACCAAGCACCAATCTTGCATCAAGAGAAGCACTATCCCCAAACGGACCGAACTGAGCTTCCACTTGAGCCTCGTCACCTAGGAGTCGGATCGAGTTCGTCCAAAACAATTTCTATGCCTATGGTATGTTCGGTGGAAACCGTGCTCCAACCTTGCACTGACACTAACACTATCTCCAAATGGACTAAAACGAGATTCCACACGACCCATGTTACTTACGAGTTCCATCGGGTGCGTCCAAAACTATTTCTGACCTATGGTACGTTCCATGCAAACCGTGCACCTATCTTCTGTAGCACTATCTCCAAATGGATCGAACAGATCTCCACCAGACCCTCATCACCTTGGAGTACCACGGGTGCTTCTAAAACGATTTATTAACCTATGGTACGTTTGACGCAAACCAAGCACCTATCTTGCACCGACGCTAACACTGTTTCAAAACAGATCAAAACAAGATTCCACATGACCCACGTAACCTAGGAGTTCCATCGAGTGCCTCCAATACTATTTCCGAGCCTACGGTATGTTCGACGCAAATCGTGCACCAATCATGCATAAGTGTTGCACTATCTCCAAATAGACTGTACCGAGCTTCCACTTGAGCCTCGGCACCTAGGAGTCCCATCGAGTGTGTCCAAAACAATTTCTATGCCTATAGTACGTCCAGTGCAAACCGTGCACCCATCTTGCACCGACACTAACACTATCTCAAAATAGATCAAAACGAGATTCCACATGACTCACGTCACCTATGAGTCCCATCGGGTGCCTCCAATACTATTTCTGAGCCTATGGCACATTCGGTGCAAACCAAGCACCAATCTTGCATCAAGAGAAGCACTATCCCCAAACACACCGAACCGAGCTTCCCCTTGAGCCTCGTCACCTAGGAGTCGGATGAAGTTTGTCCAAAACAATTTCTATGCCTATGGTATGTTTGGTGCAAACCGTGCTCCAACCTTGCACTAACACTAACACTAGCTCTAAATGGACTAAAACGAGATTCCACACGACCCACGTCACTTACGATTTCCATCGGGTGCGTCCAAAACTATTTATGACCTATGGTACGTTCAATGCAAACCGAGCACCTATCTTCTGTAGCACTATCCCGAAACGGACCGAACAGATCTCCACCAGACCCTCATCACCTAGGAGTACCACGGGTGCTTCTAAAACGATTTATGAACCTATGGTACGTTTGATGCAAACCAAGCACCTATCTTCCACCGACGCTAACACTGTTTCAAAATAGTTCGAAACAAGATTCCACATGACCCACGTAACCTAGGAGTTCCATCGGGTGCCTCCAATACTATTTCTGAGCCTACGGTACATTCGACACAAACCATGCACCAATCATGCATCTTGAGTAGCACTATCTCCAAATGGACCGTACCGAGCTTCCACTTGAGCCTCGTCACCTAGGAGTCCCATCGATTGTGTCCAAAACGATTTCTATGCCTATGGTACGTTCAGTTCAAACCATGCACCTATCTTGCACCGTCGCTAACACTGTCTCAAAATAGATCAAAACGAGATTCCACATGACCCACGTCACCTAGGAGTTCCATCAGGTGCCTCCAATACTATTTCCGAACCTACGGCACATTCGACGCAAACCGAGCACCAATCTTGCATCAAGAGTAGCACTATCTCCAAACGTACCGGATCGAGCTTCCACTTGAGCCTCGTCACCTAGGAGTCCCCTCGAGTGCGTCCAAAACGATTTCTATGGCTATCCTACATTTGGTGCAAACCAAGCACCAAACTTGCATCAAGAGAAGCACTATCCCCAAACGGACCGAACCGAGCTTCCACTTGAGCCTCGTCACCTAGGAGTCTGATCGAGTTTGTCCAAAACAATTTCTATGCCTATGGTATGTTTGGTGCAAACCGTGCTCCAACCTTGCACTGACACTAACACTATCTCCAAATGGACTAAAACGAGATTCCACACGACCCACGTCACTTACGAGTTCCATCGGGTGCGTCCAAAACTATTTATGACCTATGGTACGTTCAATGCAAACCGAGCACCTATCTTCTGTAGCACTATCCCGAAATGGACCGAACAGATCTCCACCAGACCCTCATCACCTAGGAGTACCACGGGTGCTTCTAAAACGATTTATGAACCTATGGTACGTTTGATGCAAACCAAGCACCTATCTTCCACCGACGCTAACACTGTTTCAAAACAGATCAAAACAAGATTCCACATGACCCACGTAACCTAGGAGTTCCATCGGGTGCCTCCAATACTATTTCTGAGCCTACGGTACATTCGACGCAAACCAAGCACCAAACTTGCATCAAGAGAAGCACTATCCCCAAACGGACCGAACCGAGCTTCCACTTGAGCCTCGTCACCTAGGAGTCTGATCGAGTTTGTCCAAAACAATTTCTATGCCTATGGTATGTTTGGTGCAAACCGTGCTCCAACCTTGCACTAACACTAACACTATCTCCAAATGGACTAAAACGAGATTCCACACGACCCACGTCACTTACGAGTTCCATCGGGTGCGTCCAAAACTATTTATGACCTATGGTACGTTCAATGCAAACCGAGCACCTATCTTCTGTAGCACTATCCCGAAACGGACCGAACAGATCTCCACCAGACCCTCATCACCTAGGAGTACCACGGGTGCTTCTAAAACGATTTATGAACCTATGGTACGTTTGATGCAAACCAAGCACCTATCTTCCACCGACGCTAACACTGTTTCAAAACAGATCAAAACAAGATTCCACATGACCCACGTAACCTAGGAGTTCCATCGGGTGCCTCCAATACTATTTCTGAGCCTACGGTACATTCGACGCAAACCAAGCACCAAACTTGCATCAAGAGAAGCACTATCCCCAAACGGACCGAACCGAGCTTCCACTTGAGCCTCGTCACCTAGGAGTCTGATCGAGTTTGTCCAAAACAATTTCTATGCCTATGGTTTGTTTGGTGCAAACCATGCTCCAACCTTGCACTAACACTAACACTATCTCCAAATGGACTAAAATGAGATTCCACACGACCCACGTCACTTACGAGTTCCATCGGGTGCGTCCAAAACTATTTATGACCTATGGTACGTTCAATGCAAACCGAGCACCTATCTTCTGTAGCACTATCCCGAAACGGACCGAACAGATCTCCACCAGACCCTCATCACCTAGGAGTACCACGGGTGCTTCTAAAACGATTTATGAACCTATGGTACGTTTGATGCAAACCAAGCACCTATCTTCCACCGACGCTAACACTATTTCAAAACAGATCAAAACAAGATTCCACATGACCCACGTAACCTAGGAGTTCCATCGGGTGCCTCCAATACTATTTCTGAGCCTACGGCACATTCGACGCAAACCATGCACCAATCATGCATCTTGAGTAGCACTATCTCCAAATGGACCGTACCAAGCTTCCACTTGAGCCTCGTCACCTAGGAGTCCCACCGATTGTGTCCAAAACGATTTCTATGCCTATGGTACGTTCAGTTCAAACCGTGCACCTATCTTGCACCGTCGCTAACACTGTCTCAAAATAGATCAAAACGAGATTCCACATGACCCACGTCACCTAGGAGTTCCATCAGGTGCCTCCAATACTATTTCTGAACCTACGGCACATTCGACGCAAACCGAGCACCAATCTTGCATCAAGAGTAGCACTATCTCCAAACGTACCGGATCGAGCTTCCACTTGAGCCTCGTCACCTAGGAGTCCCCTCGAGTGCGTCCAAAATGATTTCTATGCCTATGCTACATTTGGTGCAAACCAAGCACCAATCTTGCATCAAGAGAAGCACTATCCCCAAACGGACCGAACCGAGCTTCCACTTGAGCCTCGTCACCTAGGAGTCGGATCGAGTTCGTTCAAAATGATTTCTATGCCTATGGTATGTTCCGTGCAAACCGTGCTCCAACCTTGCACTAACACTAACACTATCTCCAAATGGACTAAAATGAGATTCCACACGACCCACGTCACTTACGAGTTCCATCGGGTGCGTCCAAAACTATTTATGACCTATGGTACGTTCAATGCAAATCGTGCACCTATCTTCTATAGCACTATCTCCAAACAGACCAAACAGATCTCCACCAAACCCTCATCACCTAGGAGTACCGTGGGTGCTTCTAAAACGATTTATGAACCTATGGTACGTTTGACGCAAACCGAGCACCTATCTTGCACCGACGCTAACACTATCTCAAAATAGATCAAAACGAGATTCCACATGACCCACATAACCTAGGAGTTCCATCGGGTGCCTCCAATACTATTTTTGAGCCTACGACACATTCGACGCAAACCGAGAACCAATCTTGCATCAAGAGTAGCACTATCTCCAAACGTACCGAATCGAGCTTCCACTTGAGCCTCGTCAACTAGGAGTCCCCTCGAGTGCATCCAAAACGATTTCTATGGCTATGCTACATTTGGTGCAAACCAAGCACCAAACTTGCATCAAGAAAAGCACTATCCCCAAACACACCGAACCGAGCTTTCCCTTGAGCCTCGTCACCTATGAGTCGGATGAAGTTTGTCCAAAACAATTTCTATGCCTATGGTATGTTTGGTGCAAACCGTGCTGCAACCTTGCACTAACACTAGCTCTAAATGGACTAAAACGAGATTCCACACGACCCACATCACTTATGATTTCCATCGGGTGCGTCCAAAACTATTTATGACCTATGCTACGTTCAATGCAAACCGAGCACCTATCTTCTGTAGCACTATCCCAAAACAGACCGAACAGATCTCCACCAGACCCTCATCACCTGACACTAACACTATCTCCAAATGGACTAAAATGAGATTCCACACGACCCATGTTACTTACGAGTTCCATCGGGTGCGTCCAAAACTATTTCTGACCTATGGTACGTTCAATGCAAACCGTGCACCTATCTTCTGTAGCACTATCTCCAAATGGATCGAACAGATCTCCACCAGACCCTCATCACCTTGGAGTACCATGGGTGCTTCTAAAACAATTTATTAACCTATGGTACGTTTGACGCAAACCGAACACCTATCTTGCACCCACGCTAACACTGTTTCAAAACAGATCGAAACAAGATTCCACATGACCCACGTAACCTAGGAGTTCCATCGAGTGCCTCCAATACTATTTCCGAGCCTACGGTATGTTCGACGCAAATCGTGCACCAATCATGCATAAGTGTAGCACTATCTCCAAATAGACTGTACCGAGCTTCCACTTGAGCCTCGGCACCTAGGAGTCCCATCGAGTGTGTCCAAAACAATTTCTATGCCTATAGTACGTCCAGTGCAAACCGTGCACCCATCTTGCACCGACACTAACACTATCTCAAAATAGATCAAAACGAGATTCCACATGACTCACGTCACCTATGAGTCCCATCGGGTGCCTCCAATACTATTTCTGAGCCTATGGCACATTCGGTGCAAACCAAGCACCAATCTTGCATCAAGAGAAGCACTATCCCCAAACACACCGAACCGAGCTTCCCCTTGAGCCTCGTCACCTAGGAGTCGGATGAAGTTTGTCCAAAACAATTTCTATGCCTATGGTATGTTTGGTGCAAACCGTGCTCCAACCTTGCACTAACACTAACACTAGCTCTAAATGGACTAAAACGAGATTCCACACGACCCACGTCACTTACGATTTCCATCGGGTGCGTCCAAAACTATTTATGACCTATGGTACGTTCAATGCAAACCGAGCACCTATCTTCTGTAGCACTATCCCGAAACGGACCGAACAGATCTCCACCAGACCCTCATCACCTAGGAGTACCACGGGTGCTTCTAAAACGATTTATGAACCTATGGTACGTTTGATGCAAACCAAGCACCTATCTTCCACCGACGCTAACACTGTTTCAAAATAGATCGAAACAAGATTCCACATGACCCACGTAACCTAGGAGTTCCATCGGGTGCCTCCAATACTATTTCCGAACCTACGACACATTCGACGCAAACCGAGGACCAATCTTGCATCAAGAGTAGCACTATCTCCAAATGTACCGAATCGTGCACTTGAGCCTCGTCACCTAGGAGTCCCCTCGAGTGCGTCCAAAACGATTTCTATGCCTATGCTACATTTGGTGCACCTAGGAGTCGGATCGAGTTCGTCCAAAACGATTTCTATGCCTATGGTATGTTCGGTGCAAACCGTGCTCCAACCTTGCACTGACACTAACACTATCTCCAAATGGACTAAAATGAGATTCCACACGACCCACGTCACTTACGAGTTCCATCGGGTGCGTCCAAAACTATTTATGACTGATGGTACGTTCAATGCAAACCGTGCACCTATCTTCTATAGCACTATCTCCAAACGGACCGAACAGATCTCCACCAGACCCTCATCACCTAGGAGTACCGCGGGTGCTTCTAAAACGATTTATGAACCTATGGTACGTTTGATGCAAACCGAGCACCTATCTTGCACCGACGCTAACACTTTTTCAAAACAGATCGAAACAAGATTCCACATGACCCACGTAACCTAGGAGTTCCATCGGGTGCCTCCAATACTATTTCTGAGCCTTCGGTACATTCGACGCAAACCATGGACCAATCATGCATCAAGAGTAGCACTATCTCCAAATAGACCGTACCGAGCTTCCACTTGAGCCTTGTCACCTAGGAGTTCCATCGATTGTGTCTAAAACAATTTCTATGCCTATGGTACGTTTAGTTCAAACCGTGCACCTATCTTGCACCGTCGCTAACAATGTCTCAAAACAGATCAAAACAAGATTCCACATGACCCACGTAACCTAGGAGTTCCATCGGGTGCCTCCAATACTATTTCTGAGCCTACGGCACATTCGACGCAAACCATGCACCAATCATGCATCTTGAGTAGCACTATCTCCAAATGGACCGTACCAAGCTTCCACTTGAGCCTCGTCACCTAGGAGTCCCACCGATTGTGTCCAAAACGATTTCTATGCCTATGGTACGTTCAGTTCAAACCGTGCACCTATCTTGCACCGTCGCTAACACTGTCTCAAAATAGATCAAAACGAGATTCCACATGACCCACGTCACCTAGGAGTTCCATCAGGTGCCTCCAATACTATTTCTGAACCTACGGCACATTCGACGCAAACCGAGCACCAATCTTGCATCAAGAGTAGCACTATCTCCAAACGTACCGGATCGAGCTTCCACTTGAGCCTCGTCACCTAGGAGTCCCCTCGAGTGCGTCCAAAATGGTTTCTATGCCTATGCTACATTTGGTGCAAACCAAGCACCAATCTTGCATCAAGAGAAGCACTATCCCCAAACGGACCGAACCGAGCTTCCACTTGAGCCTCGTCACCTAGGAGTCGGATCGAGTTCGTTCAAAATGATTTCTATGCCTATGGTATGTTCCGTGCAAACCGTGCTCCAACCTTGCACTAACACTAACACTATCTCCAAATGGACTAAAATGAGATTCCACACGACCCACGTCACTTACGAGTTCCATCGGGTGCGTCCAAAACTATTTATGACCTATGGTACGTTCAATGCAAATCGTGCACCTATCTTCTATAGCACTATCTCCAAACAGACCAAACAGATCTCCACCAAACCCTCATCACCTAGGAGTACCGTGGGTGCTTCTAAAACGATTTATGAACCTATGGTACGTTTGACGCAAACCGAGCACCTATCTTGCACCGACGCTAACACTATCTCAAAATAGATCAAAACGAGATTCCACATGACCCACATAACCTAGGAGTTCCATCGGGTGCCTCCAATACTATTTTCGAGCCTACGACACATTCGACGCAAACCGAGAACCAATCTTGCATCAAGAGTAGCACTATCTCCAAACGTACCGAATCGAGCTTCCACTTGAGCCTCGTCAACTAGGAGTCCCCTCGAGTGCATCCAAAACGATTTCTATGGCTATGCTACATTTGGTGCAAACCAAGCACCAAACTTGCATCAAGAAAAGCACTATCCCCAAACACACCGAACCGAGCTTTCCCTTGAGCCTCGTCACCTATGAGTCGGATGAAGTTTGTCCAAAACAATTTCTATGCCTATGGTATGTTTGGTGCAAACCGTGCTGCAACCTTGCACTAACACTAGCTCTAAATGGACTAAAACGAGATTCCACACGACCCACATCACTTATGATTTCCATCGGGTGCGTCCAAAACTATTTATGACCTATGCTACGTTCAATGCAAACCGAGCACCTATCTTCTGTAGCACTATCCCAAAACAGACCGAACAGATCTCCACCAGACCCTCATCACCTGACACTAACACTATCTCCAAATGGACTAAAATGAGATTCCACACGACCCATGTTACTTACGAGTTCCATCGGGTGCGTCCAAAACTATTTCTGACCTATGGTACGTTCAATGCAAACCGTGCACCTATCTTCTGTAGCACTATCTCCAAATGGATCGAACAGATCTCCACCAGACCCTCATCACCTTGGAGTACCATGGGTGCTTCTAAAACAATTTATTAACCTATGGTACGTTTGACGCAAACCGAACACCTATCTTGCACCCACGCTAACACTGTTTCAAAACAGATCGAAACAAGATTCCACATGACCCACGTAACCTAGGAGTTCCATCGAGTGCCTCCAATACTATTTCCGAGCCTACGGTATGTTCGACGCAAATCGTGCACCAATCATGCATAAGTGTAGCACTATCTCCAAATAGACTGTACCGAGCTTCCACTTGAGCCTCGGCACCTAGGAGTCCCATCGAGTGTGTCCAAAACAATTTCTATGCCTATAGTACGTCCAGTGCAAACCGTGCACCAATCTTGCACCGACACTAACACTATCTCAAAATAGATCAAAACGAGATTCCACATGACTCACGTCACCTATGAGTCCCATCGGGTGCCTCCAATACTATTTCTGAGCCTATGGCACATTCGGTGCAAACCAAGCACCAATCTTGCATCAAGAGAAGCACTATCCCCAAACACACCGAACCGAGCTTCCCCTTGAGCCTCGTCACCTAGGAGTCGGATGAAGTTTGTCCAAAACAATTTCTATGCCTATGGTATGTTTGGTGCAAACCGTGCTCCAACCTTGCACTAACACTAACACTAGCTCTAAATGGACTAAAACGAGATTCCACACGACCCACGTCACTTACGATTTCCATCGGGTGCGTCCAAAACTATTTATGACCTATGGTACGTTCAATGCAAACCGAGCACCTATCTTCTGTAGCACTATCCCGAAACGGACCGAACAGATCTCCACCAGACCCTCATCACCTAGGAGTACCACGGGTGCTTCTAAAACGATTTATGAACCTATGGTACGTTTGATGCAAACCAAGCACCTATCTTCCACCGACGCTAACACTGTTTCAAAATAGATCGAAACAAGATTCCACATGACCCACGTAACCTAGGAGTTCCATCGGGTGCCTCCAATACTATTTCCGAACCTACGACACATTCGACGCAAACCGAGGACCAATCTTGCATCAAGAGTAGCACTATCTCCAAATGTACCGAATCGTGCACTTGAGCCTCGTCACCTAGGAGTCCCCTCGAGTGCGTCCAAAACGATTTCTATGCCTATGCTACATTTGGTGCACCTAGGAGTCGGATCGAGTTCGTCCAAAACGATTTCTATGCCTATGGTATGTTCGGTGCAAACCGTGCTCCAACCTTGCACTGACACTAACACTATCTCCAAATGGACTAAAATGAGATTCCACACGACCCACGTCACTTACGAGTTCCATCGGGTGCGTCCAAAACTATTTATGACTGATGGTACGTTCAATGCAAACCGTGCACCTATCTTCTATAGCACTATCTCCAAACGGACCGAACAGATCTCCACCAGACCCTCATCACCTAGGAGTACCGCGGGTGCTTCTAAAACGATTTATGAACCTATGGTACGTTTGATGCAAACCGAGCACCTATCTTGCACCGACGCTAACACTTTTTCAAAACAGATCGAAACAAGATTCCACATGACCCACGTAACCTAGGAGTTCCATCGGGTGCCTCCAATACTATTTCTGAGCCTTCGGTACATTCGACGCAAACCATGGACCAATCATGCATCAAGAGTAGCACTATCTCCAAATAGACCGTACCGAGCTTCCACTTGAGCCTTGTCACCTAGGAGTTCCATCGATTGTGTCTAAAACAATTTCTATGCCTATGGTACGTTTAGTTCAAACCGTGCACCTATCTTGCACCGTCGCTAACAATGTCTCAAAACAGATCAAAACAAGATTCCACATGACCCACGTAACCTAGGAGTTCCATCGGGTGCCTCCAATACTATTTCCGAACCTACGCCACATTCGACGCAAACCGAGCACCAATCTTGCATCAAGAGTAGCACTATCTCCAAACATACCGAATCGAGCTTGCACTTGAGCCTCGTCTCCTAGGAGTCCCCTCGAGTGCGTCCAAAACGATTTCTATGCCTATGCTACATTTGATGCAAACCAAGCACCAATCTTGCATCAAGAGAAGCACTATCCCCAAACACACAGAACCGAGCTTCCCCTTGAGCCTCGTCACCTAGGAGTCGGATGAAGTTCGTCCAAAACAATTTCCATGCCTATGGTATGTTTGGTGCAAACCGTGCTCCAACCTTGCACTAACACTAACACTAGCTCCAAATGGACTAAAATGAGATTCCACACGACCCACGTCACTTACGATTTCCATCGGGTGCGTCCAAAACTATTTATGACCTATGGTACGTTCAATGCAAACCGAGCACCAATCTCGCATCAAGAGAAGCACTATCCCCAAACGGACCGAACCAAGCTTCCACTTGAGCCTCGTCACCTAGGAGTCGGATCGAGTTCGTCCAAAACGATTTCCATGCCTATGGTATGTTCGGTGCAAACCGTGCTCCAACGTTGCACTGACACTAACACTATCTCCAAATCAACTAAAATGAGATTCCACACGACCCACGTCAATTATGAGTTCCATCGAGTGCGTCCAAAACTATTTATGACCGATGGTACGTTCAATGCAAACCGTGCACCTATCTTCTGTAGCACTATCTCCAAACAGACCAAACAGATCTCCACCAGACCCTCATCACCTAGGAGTACCGCGGGTGCTTCTAAAACGATTTATGAACCTATGGTACGTTTGATGCAAACCGAGCACCTATCTTGCACCGACGCTAACACTTTTTCAAAACAGATCGAAACAAGATTCCACATGACCCACATAACCTAGGAGTTCCATCGGGTGCCTCCAATACTATTTCTGAGCTTTCGGTACATTCGACGCAAACCATGCACCAATCATGCATCAAGAGTAGCACTATCTCCAAATAGACTGTACCGAGCTTCCACTTGAGCCTCGTCACCTAGGAGTCCCATCGATTGTGTCTAAAACGATTTCTATGCCTATGGTACGTTTAGTTCAAACCGTGCACCTATCTTGCACCATCGCTAACACTGTCTCAAAACAGATCGAGACAAGATTCCACATGACCCACGGAACCTAGGAGTTCCATCGGGTGCCTCCAATACTATTTCAGAACCTACGACACATTCGACGCAAACCGAGCACCAATCTTGCATCAAGAGTAGCACTATCTCCAAACGTACCGAATCGAGCTTGCACTTGAGCCTCGTGACCTAGGAGTCCCCTCGAGTGCGTCCAAAATGATTTCTATGCCTATGCTACATTTGGTGCAAACCAAGCACCAATCTTGCATCAAGAGAAGCACTATCCCCAAACACACAGCACCGAGCTTCCCCTTGAGCCTCGTCACCTAGGAGTCGGATCAAGTTCGTCCAAAACGATTTCTATGCCTATGGTATGTTCGGTGCAAACCTTGCTCCAACCTTGCACTGACACTAACACTATCTCCTGATATGAACCCGCTAGGGTTTATGGATGATCTTTCGATGAGAGGCGTGAGATCACTCGATTTGGTGGATGGAGATGACGTTCACGGCCCGAACTACAGCCTTCCAAGACCGCGCCTTAGCAACCGATACACCACCTCCAAAGGCTGTCACGATCTTGTGGAGCGCGACAACCAGCCACTAGGGCTCCCGTCCTGCAAGCAATCGAAGAACTAGCAAGAACAAGGAAACAAGCACTGAATTTGCAAGATGAAATTGAAAACCTCAAACTGAATCTTATTATGAGTGGAGTTCTGAAGACAAGGAGACGGGTGGCTGGATCAGCACACGCGCCTACAAGCAAGTAGCAAAGGCTAAACTTGATCTAAACAAAACCCAAGTGTTCCTGGTGGCGGCTAAGGGGTATATAATGCGTGGAGGACGACCACAAGAGAGTTTGGGTCGTGCCCCAACCCTAGGACGCGTCCCTACTGGACTCTAAAAGATACAAGCCCATTGGGCTAACTTAAGGTGGCGCAGCACCCTGGACAGAATAGACCTCTCGGTGATTTTTGGACTGTTGACGCCGTTTCTGAGCAGGTATGAGTATGAGGTCAGATCCGTATGAAAGTAGACTTTATTAGCTTTCCAACAAGTCCAGAATCACCCCAATCCGACTCCGTATGTAATCGTGGCGACCGTCACAAGTTGGAGGTGTGCTGCAGTCCGAATCCAGCCTACGCGAGTCCTTTTCCCTTTTGGTCTTCTCCTTGATTCCTAATCAAAACAAGAGTGCACGTGTCTCCAAGATCTAAACAGGATGGACAAGAGCTCAAGAAGGAACTCACTTGATGATTAAGTGTTCGAGCACGAGCACGGGTAATAGGACCAGCAGGTGTCGGCGTGGACGGCGTGGATGTATGATCGGTGTTGATGTCCTCATCATCCTCCCTTTCTTGAATTTGAGTCGTCCTCGACTCAAACTCATCTTCCTCACCCAAATAAGGCTTCAAATCTGCAATGTTAAATGTGGGACTAACCCCAAAATCTGCAGGAAGATCAAGCTTATATGCATTCTCATTTATTCGTTGCATCACTTTAAAAGGACCATCCGCTCTAGGCATCAATTTAGATTTTCTTAATTCAGGAAACCTATCCTTTCGCAAATGCAACCAAACCCAATCTCCAGGTTCAAGAATCAATTCCCTTCTACCTTTATCTACAGCAAATTTGTACTTAGCATTCATGCGCTCTATGTTTTCTTTAGTGGTTTCATGTAGTTTTAGCATCAATTCAGCACGTTGCTTAGCATCAAAATTCAACTTTTCAGAACTTGGCAATGGCATTAAATCAATAGGAGCACGTGGTAACAAGCCATAAACAATCTCAAAGGGACACATCTTCGTAGTAGAATGCAGCGAACGATTATAAGCAAACTCAATATGAGGCAAACAATCTTCCCACATCTTAATATTCTTCTTTAAAACAGTCCTTAACATAGTAGACAAAGTTCTATTCACAACTTCAGTTTGACCATCAGTTTGGGGGTGACAAGTGGTGGAAAATAAAAGCTTAGTCCCCAATTTGGCCCATAAAGTTCTCCAAAAATGGCTAAGAAATTTAGCATCACGATCAGAAACAATTGTATTTGGCACACCATGCAAGCGAACAACTTCTCGAAAGAACAAATCAGCAATATTTGTAGCATCATCAGTTTTATGACATGGTATGAAATGTGCCATTTTAGAGAATCGATCCACAACCACAAAAACACTATCTCGCCCTTTCCTAGTCCGTGGCAATCCCAACACAAAATCCATAGAAATATCCTCCCAAGGAGCACTAGGAACAGGAAGAGGCATATACAAACCGTGTGGATTCAACCGGGACTTAGCCTTTTGACATGTTGTGCAGCGAGCAACAAATCTCTCCACATCTCGTCACATCTTGGGCCAAAAGAAATGACCAGCAAGAATGTCCTCCGTCTTCTTCGCTCCAAAATGCCCCATCAAGCCACCTCCATGCGCTTCCTGCAGCAACAATAAGCGAACGGAGCTAGCTGGAATGCATAGCTTGTTAGCTCTAAACACAAACCCATCATTGAGGATGAATTTGTTCCATGTTTTCCCATCTTTACAATGCAGCAGCACTTCTTTAAAATCAGCATCATGAGCATATCGTTCTTTAATTGTTTCTAACCCAAAGATCTTGTAATCAAGTTGATTCAGCAAAGTATATCTCCTAGACAATGCATCTGCAATGATATTATCCTTCCCTTTCTTGTGTTTGATAACATAAGGAAAAGATTCAATAAATTCAACCCATTTTGCATGTCTACGATTCAGTTTTCCTTGACTACGAATATGCTTCAAAGATTCATGATCAGAATGTATAACAAATTCTTTGGGCCACAAGTAATGCTGCCATGTTTCTAATGTCCGCACTAGAGCATATAATTCCTTATCATATGTAGAATAATTAAGAATAGGCCCGCTCAATTTCTCACTAAAGTATGCAACAGGTTTTCCTTCTTGTAACAAAACACCACCCAATCCAATTCCACTCGCATCACATTCAAGCTCGAAAGTCTTATTAAAATCAGGGAGTTGGAGTAGAGGTGCATGTGTTAACTTATCTTTCAGCACATGGAAGGCGTGCTCTTGTGCTTTGCCCCAAGAAAAGGACACTCCCTTCTTTGTAAGCTCATTCAATGGTGCAGCAATGGTGCTGAAGTCCTTCACAAAACGGCGATAGAAACCAGCAAGTCCTAGGAAACTCCGCACTTGTGTGACCGTCGTGGGTACAGGCCATCCTTGTATAGCTTCCACCTTGGCTTTATCAACCTCAATTCCCTGTGGAGTGACAACATAGCCAAGAAACGATACTCGATCGGTGCAGAAAGTGCACTTGTCAAGGTTACCAAACAAACGTGCATCACTTAGAGCATTGAAAACAGCACGTAAGTGATCAAGGTGTTCATCAATGGATTTGCTATAAATCAGTATATCATCAAAGTAGACGACAACAAATTTCCCAATGAAAGCACGCAAAACCTCGTTCATTAATCTCATGAAAGTACTAGGTGCATTAGTTAACCCAAAAGGCATGACTAACCACTCATATAGACCGAACTTGGTTTTGAAAGCAGTTTTCCATTCATCTCCCAATTTCATACGAATCTGGTGGTACCCACTACGCAAATCAACCTTTGAAAACACAACAGCACCACTCAATTCATCAAGCATATCATCTAATCGTGGAATAGGGTGTCGATATCGAATGGTGATATTATTAATAGCCCTACAATCAACACACATGCGCCATGTTCCATCTTTCTTAGGCACTAAAATCACTGGAACAGCACAAGGACTAAGAGACTCACGCACATAACCTTTGTCTAGTAGTTCTTGCACTTGTCGCTGAATTTCCTTCGTTTCCTCCGGATTTGTCCTGTATGGCGCACGGTTTGGCAAAGATGCTCCAGGGATAAGATCAATTTGGTGCTCAATCCCTCGTATTGGTGGCAGCCCCGCTGGTATCTCAATGGGAAACACATCAGAATACTCCTGCAAAATGTTAGCAACAGCAGGGGGCAAAGAACGTTGCATATCCTCAAATGAAATCAAAGCATCCTTGCATACCAAAGCATAAGCAACAGAGGTGGATGCATTGAACTCATTAATATCAGATTTTGTAGCAAGCATACAACGTCCTTTCAATGTTATCTCATCTTTGTCATCAACAACAGATTTGTCACTCTCGCTCTTTGCTTTTGCAGCCTTAGTAACATCAGATTGCATAATAGCTTCAGGAGACATAGGATGCAACACAATTTTTCGATCATGGTATAGAAACGAATATTGATTTGATCTACCATGATGCATCGAATCTCTATCAAATTGCCATGGTCTACCTAGCAGAATATTGCAAGCTTGCATAGGCACAACATCACATTCAACAATATCTTTGTATGATCCGATGGCAAAATTGATTCGCACCAGTCTCGTTACCTTTGCCTTACCACTGTTGTTCAGCCATTGGATGTAGTAGGGATGGGGATGTGGTTTGGTGGTGAGGGCGAGCTTCTGTACCATGTCGCTACTTGCTAAGTTGTTGCAGCTACCTCCATCAATGATCATGCGACACGAACGCTCCTTGATGACACACTTTGTTTGGAATAAAGTGTGTCGCTGATTTTGCTCAGCCTTCTCCATTTGTGCACTAAGCACTCGCTGTACAATCAAGCTCTCATAGTGCTCCACGTCACCTGCATTGATGTGTTCTTCTATGTGTTCCTCACTACCTGCATAGTCAGCCGCAAGCAATGCAAGTGTATCTTCATCAAAATCACTAGCAGATGAACACTCACCATCATCTTTGACAATCATAACACGCTTGTTTGGGCAGTCACGCATCATATGGCCATATCCCTTGCACCGATGACATTGTATGTTGCTTGTTCTACCTGTCGATGCCACGGATGAAGTACTCGCAGCCGGCTTTTGCGCTGTCTTCACTACTGAATTGGTGGGGGCAGCTCGAGTCTTGTCACTAGATGATGGCGTAGGAGTACGTGTAGACGGAGTTGTAGATGGGCGCGGCTGCCATGAACTAGCTTTCCCTGCAGAAACATTAGTCCTTGCGCTAGCACGTCGTCCCTGCACTTCCCGTTCAGCTTTACAAGCAAGATGAAACAGTTTGGTTACGTTATTGTATTCTTTGTAAGCGAGGATATCCTGAATTTCCCGATTTAATCCACCTAAAAATCTAGCCATAGCAGGTTCCTCATCCTCCTCTAAATTACAACGCAACATACCCGTTTGTAATTCCTGATAGTATTCTTCTACACATTTAGAACCTTGTCTCAATTGCTGCAACTTATTTATCATATCACGGGCATAGTAAGATGGAACAAATCTAGCTCTCATGGCTCGTTTCAGTGCATTCCAAGTTCTAGGTATGTTATTAGGATTTTTCTTGCCATATTCGATCCACCAAACAGAAGCAAAATCTGTGAACTCACTAGTAGCAGCCCTAACACGCGTGTTCTCAGGAAATTCATGGCATGCAAACTTTTGATCAACAGCAATCTCCCAAGTAATGTATGCATCAGGGTCATATTTACCATCAAAAGGAGGTATTTTAAATTTAATCTTACTGAAAGCATCATCATTATTGTGTACCTCGCGTCGGCGGCGGCCACCCATACCTCTACGGTTGTGACGTAGGCGACGTCGATCACGAGTGTCTCGATCATCATGTTCAGTATCACCTGTGTATTCTTCATCATAACTAGCATCCTCTCGATCTTCCTCCTTCTTTTCTTCTTTATGCTGGTCTTTATCATTGTTGTGGAGGTCATCAAAACGCCTCAGCAGAGCAGCAAGGCTTTTGTCCACACTAGCAATGGACTGCTCCAAACCTGCAAGCTTGTTGTTTGCGGCAATCTGAGTAGCCTCCAACTGCCCAAGTTTGTCATTTGTCACCTGCAAGTCATTATCAAGTCCCTCCGTGTGCAACTTCACTTTCCTTTCAAAATGTTGTATGATGCCCTTTGTGCGAGGCGAATGTGGAATTTGGTTATCTTCGTCGGTCCCTGACATGGTTCAAAGACAAAGACAGCAAGAAGACAAGTGAAGAAATAAAAGCCCTACAACTACTAGGATGTAGCTACAGCAAGTCGCTCACTCTCCACCTATTACACAAGTTCTTACCAGTTCTTACCTTGCTCGATAGGAGGGGTCAGCTACCAACAAGTCTGCAGCAATGGATGAAGTGTATCGGTGCCGCAGCACGAGACCTGTCAAGCTGTAGGATATGTGGAGCTATAGGTGGGCTGAAACAAGGAACGAACTAGCACCACGTTAGTTACAAAAAGCAAGCTGAATAATCGTTCAACCGGCGGTACTGTGCTGGTCCTAGTCTAGACCGTGCTAGAGACGCGAGCCTAGACACAAAGGAGAGCACAACACACCACCCAAAGTGAACGAAGAATCTCTAAGATCAGCCCCTTTCTCTTCTTTTCTTTTGCTTCTTTCTTTTTCTTTTTTTTTTCTTTTTCTTTTTTTTTTCTTTTTTTTTGAATATATTTTTTTTTTCAGAAGCTCTCAAAACTGATTATATGAACAAGAACACTCCCAAAGAGCAACTCAGCACGCACACTTTTTCCGAAAGGGCAGGGGTATTCCGGTAAAAAAAAGATTCTCTCTCTCTAGAGTAAGCCACTCGTTTAGATATGAATACTTGCTGCGTGGTTCGTTTGATATTTGTAGCACAGGGTGAACTGATTCCTCGTCTGATTGGAACTTCCAATTCTACTCGGACTTGGCCAACAGCGAGGAATACCCGATTCCTTGATCCGACTCAAACTTGAAAACCTACTTGGATTCGGCCAACAGAGAGGAACAGCCGATTCCTTGTCCGATTCAAACTTCAAACCCTACTTGGATTCGGCCAACAGAGAGACTATATGATAGCGTGTGTTGTGATAGAACGTGACAAGAACTCGAAACTCTAAAGGACTAAAACTAAGACCAGCAACTTGACACAACCGATGCAACCGACGACTCAACAAGCCCTAACTAGGTAGCACTAGCCACGGCCCAAAAGTCTATAGGATTGTAGGAAAACTAATCTACTTTTTTTTTGGCTTTTTTTTTGGAACTGTAGGAAAAATAAAAACAGCGAAGAACTAGATGTCTCTCACCGATCAACCTTGCTCTGATTACCAATTGATATGAACCCGCTAGGGTTTATGGATGATCTTTCGATGAGAGGCGTGAGATCACTCGATTTGGTGGATGGAGATGACGTTCACGGCCCGAACTACAGCCTTCCAAGACCGCGCCTTAGCAACCGATACACCACCTCCAAAGGCTGTCACGATCTTGTGGAGCGCGACAACCAGCCACTAGGGCTCCCGTCCTGCAAGCAATCGAAGAACTAGCAAGAACAAGGAAACAAGCACTGAATTTGCAAGATGAAATTGAAAACCTCAAACTGAATCTTATTATGAGTGGAGTTCTGAAGACAAGGAGACGGGTGGCTGGATCAGCACACGCGCCTACAAGCAAGTAGCAAAGGCTAAACTTGATCTAAACAAAACCCAAGTGTTCCTGGTGGCGGCTAAGGGGTATATAATGCGTGGAGGACGACCACAAGAGAGTTTGGGTCGTGCCCCAACCCTAGGACGCGTCCCTACTGGACTCTAAAAGATACAAGCCCATTGGGCTAACTTAAGGTGGCGCAGCACCCTGGACAGAATAGACCTCTCGGTGATTTTTGGACTGTTGACGCCGTTTCTGAGCAGGTATGAGTATGAGGTCAGATCCGTATGAAAGTAGACTTTATTAGCTTTCCAACAAGTCCAGAATCACCCCAATCCGACTCCGTATGTAATCGTGGCGACCGTCACAAGTTGGAGGTGTGCTGCAGTCCGAATCCAGCCTACGCGAGTCCTTTTCCCTTTTGGTCTTCTCCTTGATTCCTAATCAAAACAAGAGTGCACGTGTCTCCAAGATCTAAACAGGATGGACAAGAGCTCAAGAAGGAACTCACTTGATGATTAAGTGTTCGAGCACGAGCACGGGTAATAGGACCAGCAGGTGTCGGCGTGGACGGCGTGGATGTATGATCGGTGTTGATGTCCTCATCATCTCCCAATTGACTAAAATGAGATTCCACACGACCCACGTCACTTACGATTTCCATCGGGTGCGTCCAAAACTATTTATGACCTATGGTACGTTCAATGCAAACCGAGCACCTATCTTCTGTAGCACTATCCCGAAACGGACCGAACAGATCTCCACCAGACCCTCATCACCTAGGAGTACCACGGGTGCTTCTAAAACGATTTATGAACCTATGGTACGTTTGATGCAAACCAAGCACCTATCTTGCACCGACGCTAACACTGTTTCAAAACAAATCAAAATAAGATTCCACATGACCCATGTAACCTAGGAGTTCCATCGGGTGCCTCCAATACTATTTCTGAGCCTACGGTACATTCGACGCAAACCATGCACCAATCATGCATCTTGAGTAGCACTATCTCCAAATGCACCGTACCGAGCTTCCACTTGAGCCTCGTCACCTAGGAGTCCCATCGATTGTGTCCAAAACGATTTCTATGCCTATGGTACGTTCAGTTCAAACCGTGCACCAATCTTGCACCGTCGCTAACACTGTCTCAAAATAGATCAAACCGAGATTCCACATGACCAACGTCACCTAGGAGTTCCATCGGGTGCCTCCAATACTATTTCCAAACCTACGGCACATTCGACGCAAACCGAGCACCAATCTTGCATCAAGAGTAACACTATCCCCAAACGTACCGAATCGAGCTTCCACTTGAGCCTCGTCACCTAGGAGTCCCCTCGAGTGCGTCCAAAATGAGTTCTATGCCTATGCTACATTTGGTGCAAACCAAGCACCAATCTTGCATCAAGAGAAGCACTATCCCCAAACGGACCGAACTGAGCTTCCACTTGAGCCTCGTCACCTAGGAGTCGGATCGAGTTCGTCCAAAACAATTTCTATGCCTATGGTATGTTCGGTGGAAACCGTGCTCCAACCTTGCACTGACACTAACACTATCTCCAAATGGACTAAAATGAGATTCCACACGACCCATGTTACTTACGAGTTCCATCGGGTGCGTCCAAAACTATTTCTGACCTATGGTACGTTCAATGCAAACCGTGCACCTATCTTCTGTAGCACTATCTCCAAATGGATCGAACAGATCTCCACCAGACCCTCATCACCTTGGAGTACCATGGGTGCTTCTAAAACAATTTATTAACCTATGGTACGTTTGACGCAAACCGAACACCTATCTTGCACCCACGCTAACACTGTTTCAAAACAGATCGAAACAAGATTCCACATGACCCACGTAACCTAGGAGTTCCATCGAGTGCCTCCAATACTATTTCCGAGCCTACGGTATGTTCGACGCAAATCGTGCACCAATCATGCATAAGTGTTGCACTATCTCCAAATAGACTGTACCGAGCTTCCACTTGAGCCTCGGCACCTAGGAGTCCCATCGAGTGTGTCCAAAACAATTTCTATGCCTATAGTACGTCCAGTGCAAACCGTGCACCCATCTTGCACCGACACTAACACTATCTCAAAATAGATCAAAACGAGATTCCACATGACTCACGTCACCTATGAGTCCCATCGGGTGCCTCCAATACTATTTCTGAGCCTATGGCACATTCGTTGCAAACCAAGCACCAATCTTGCATCAAGAGAAGCACTATCCCCAAACACACCGAACCGAGCTTCCCCTTGAGCCTCGTCACCTAGGAGTCGGATGAAGTTTGTCCAAAACAATTTCTATGCCTATGGTATGTTTGGTGCAAACCGTGCTCCAACCTTGCACTAACACTAACACTAGCTCTAAATGGACTAAAACGAGATTCCACACGACCCACGTCACTTACGATTTCCATCGGGTGCGTCCAAAACTATTTATGACCTATGGTACGTTCAATGCAAACCGAGCACCTATCTTCTGTAGCACTATCCCGAAACGGACCGAACAGATCTCCACCAGACCCTCATCACCTAGGAGTACCACGGGTGCTTCTAAAACGATTTATGAACCTATGGTACGTTTGATGCAAACCAAGCACCTATCTTCCACCGACGCTAACACTGTTTCAAAATAGTTCGAAACAAGATTCCACATGACCCACGTAACCTAGGAGTTCCATCGGGTGCCTCCAATACTATTTATAAGCCTACGGTACATTCGACACAAACCATGCCCCAATCATGCATCTTGAGTAGCACTATCTCCAAATGGACCGTACCGAGCTTCCACTTGAGCCTCGTCACCTAGGAGTCCCATCGATTGTGTCCAAAACGATTTCTATGCCTATGGTACGTTCAGTTCAAACCATGCACCTATCTTGCACCGTCGCTAACACTGTCTCAAAATAGATCAAAACGAGATTCCACATGACCCACGTCACCTAGGAGTTCCATTGGTGCCTCCAATACTATTTCCGAACCTACGGCACATTCGACGCAAACCGAGCACCAATCTGGAATCAAGAGTAGCACTATCTCCAAACGTACCAGATCGAGCTTCCACATGAGCCTCGTTACCTAGGAGTCCCCTCGAGTGCGTCCAAAACGATTTCTATGCCTATGCTACATTTGGTGCAAACCAAGCACCAAACTTGCATCAAGAGAAGCACTATCCCCAAACAGACCGAACCGAGCTTCCACTTGAGCCTCGTCACCTAGGAGTCGGATCGAGTTCGTCCAAAACGATTTCTATGCCTATGGTATGTTCGGTGCAAACCGTGCTCCAACTTTGCACTGACACTAACACTATCTCCAAATGGACTAAAATGAGATTCCACACGACCCACGTCACTTACGAGTTCCATCGGGTGCGTCCAAAACTATTTATGACCTATGGTACGTTCAATGCAAACCGTGCACCTATCTTCTGTAGCACTATCTCCAAACAGACTGAACAGATCTCCACCAAACCCTCATCACCTAGGAGTACCGCGGGTGCTTCTAAAACGATTTATGAACCTATGGTACGTTTGATGCAAACCAAGCACCTATCTTCCACCGACGCTAACACTGTTTCAAAACAGATCAAAACAAGATTCCACATGACCCACGTAACCTAGGAGTTCCATCGGGTGCCTCCAATACTATTTCTGAGCCTACGGTACATTCGACGCAAACCATGCACCAATCATGCATCTTGAGTAGCACTATCTCCAAATGGACCGTACCAAGCTTCCACTTGAGCCTCGTCACCTAGGAGTCCCACCGATTGTGTCCAAAACGATTTCTATGCCTATGGTACGTTCAGTTCAAACCGTGCACCTATCTTGCACCGTCGCTAACACTGTCTCAAAATAGATCAAAACGAGATTCCACATGACCCACGTCACCTAGGAGTTCCATCAGGTGCCTCCAATACTATTTCTGAACCTACGGCACATTCGACGCAAACCGAGCACCAATCTTGCATCAAGAGTAGCACTATCTCCAAACGTACCAGATCGAGCTTCCACTTGAGCCTCGTCACCTAGGAGTCCCCTCGAGTGCGTCCAAAATGATTTCTATGCCTATGCTACATTTGGTGCAAACCAAGCACCAATCTTGCATCAAGAGAAGCACTATCCCCAAACGGACCGAACCGAGCTTCCACTTGAGCCTCGTCACCTAGGAGACGGATCGAGTTCGTTCAAAACGATTTCTATGCCTATGGTATGTTCCGTGCAAACCGTGCTCCAACCTTGCACTAACACAAACACTATCTCCAAATGGACTAAAATGAGATTCCACACGACCCACGTCACTTACGAGTTCCATCGGGTGCGTCCAAAACTATTTATGACCTATGGTACGTTCAATGCAAATCGTGCACCTATCTTCTATAGCACTATCTCCAAACAGACCAAACAGATCTCCACCAAACCCTCATCACCTAGGAGTACCGTGGGTGCTTCTAAAACGATTTATGAACCTATGGTACGTTTGATACATCCGGCCCAGGTGGGGTTGGCCGAGGCCCAACAAATTAAGGTTGCCCGGACCCCAACAGTTCTTATGCACACCCACTCAGGGAAAGGCCCAATGTCCCTAAAAGACTAGTCTGATAGGGGAAGGGTGGCTCTCTCTTTTAAGGTGGCTTCCTCCTCCCAAGCTAAGCAAGGTGGGATTATTCAGAGGCTCACACGGTCGCCGCCCGACTACAACTAGGCCACTTGGCCTTTTTTTGTTGCGTCTTTGCCAGCGAGTAATAGCGGAGGATGTCCTCATCATTCCCACCCCCTTAAACAAGGGCCCAGCTCTGATACCAAATGATACATCCGGCCCAGGTGGGGTTGGCCGAGGCCCAACAAATTAAGGTTGCCCGGACCCCAACAGTTCTTATGCACACCCACTCAGGGAAAGGCCCAATGTCCCTAAAAGACTAGTCTGATAGGGGAAGGGTGGCTCTCTCTTTTAAGGTGGCTTCCTCCTCCCAAGCTAAGCAAGGTGGGATTATTCAGAGGCTCACACGGTCGCCGCCCGACTACAACTAGGCCACTTGGCCTTTTTTTGTTGCGTCTTTGCCAGCGAGTAATAGCGGAGGATGTCCTCATCAACGTTTGACGCAAACCGAGCACCTATCTTGCACCGACGCTAACACTATCTCAAAATAGATCAAAACGAGATTCCACATGACCCACATAACCTAGGAGTTCCATCGGGTGCCTCCAATACTATTTTCGAGCCTACGACACATTCGACGCAAACCGAGAACCAATCTTCCATCAAGAGTAGCACTATCTCCAAACGTACCGAATCGAGCTTCCACTTGAGCCTCGTCAACTAGGAGTCCCCTCGAGTGCATCCAAAACGATTTCTATGGCTATGCTACATTTGGTGCAAACCAAGCACCAAACTTGCATCAAGAAAAGCACTATCCCCAAACACACCGAACCGAGCTTTCCCTTGAGCCTCGTCACCTAGGAGTCGGATGAAGTTTGTCCAAAACAATTTCTATGCCTATGGTATGTTTGGTGCAAACCGTGCTGCAACCTTGCACTAACACTAGCTCTAAATGGACTAAAACGAGATTCCACACGACCCACATCACTTATGATTTCCATCGGGTGCGTCCAAAACTATTTATGACCTATGCTACGTTCAATGCAAACCGAGCACCTATCTTCTGTAGCACTATCCCAAAACGGACCGAACAGATCTCCACCAGACCCTCATCACCTAGGAGTACCACGGGTGCTTCTAAAATGATTTATGAACCTATGGTACGTTTGATGCAAACCAAGCACCTATCTTCCACCGACGCTAACACTATTTCAAAACAGATCGAAACAAGATTCCACATGACCCACGTAACCTAGGAGTTCCATTAGGTGCCTCCAATACTATTTCTAAGCCTACGGTACATTCGACGCAAACCATGCACCAATCATGCATCTTGAGTAGCACTATCTCCAAATGGACCGTACCAAGCTTCCACTTGAGCCTCATCACCTAGGAGTCCCATCGATTGTGGCCAAAACGATTTCTATGCCTATGGTACGTTCAGTTCAAACCGTGCACCTATCTTGCACCGTCGCTAACACTGTCTCAAAATAGATCAAAACGAGATTCCACATGACCCACGTCACCTAGGAGTTCCATCAGGTGCCTCCAATACTATTTCTAAACCTACAGCACATTCGACGCAAACCGAGCACCAATCTTGCATCAAGAGTAGCACTATCTCCAAACGTACCGGATCGAGCTTCCACTTGAGCCTCGTCACCTAGGAGTCCCCTCGAGTGCGTCCAAAACGATTTCTATGCCTACGCTACATTTGGTGCAAACCAAGCACCAATCTTGCATCAAGAGAAGCACTATCCCCAAACGGACCGAACCGAGCTTCCACTTGAGCCTCGTCACCTAGGAGTCGGATCGAGTTCGTCCAAAACGATTTCTATGCCTATGGTATGTTCGGTGCAAACCGTGCTCCAACCTTGCACTGACACTAACACTATCTCCAAATGGACTAAAATGAGATTCCACACGACCCACATCACTTACGAGTTCCATCGGGTGCGTCCAAAACTATTTATGACCTATGGTACGTTCAATGCAAACCGTGCACCTATCTTCTATAGCACTATCTCCAAACAGACCAAACAGATCTCCACCAAACCCTCATCACCTAGGAGTACCGCGGGTGCTTCTAAAACGATTTATGAACCTATGGAACGTTTGATGCAAACCGAGCACATATCTTGCACCGACGCTAACACTATCTCAAAATAGATCAAAATGAGATTCCACATGACCCATGTAACCTAGGAGTTCCATCGGGTGCCTCCAATACTATTTTTGAGCCTACGACACATTCGACGCAAACCGAGCACCAATCTTGCATCAAGAGTAGCACTATCTCCAAACGTACCGAATCGAGCTTCCACTTGAGCCTCGTCAACTAGGAGTCCCCTCGAGTGCATCCAAAACGATTTCTATGGCTATGCTACATTTGGTGCAAACCAAGCACCAAACTTGCATCAAGAAAAGCACTATCCCCAAACACACCGAACCGAGCTTCCCCTTGAGCCTCGTCACCTAGGAGTCGGATGAAGTTTGTCCAAAACAATTTCTATGCCTATGGTATGTTTGGTGCAAACCATGCTCCAACCTTGCACTAACACTAGCTCTAAATGGACTAAAACGAGATTCCACACGACCCACATCACTTATGATTTCCATCGGGTGCGTCCAAAACTATTTATGACCTATGCTACGTTTAATGCAAACCGAGCACCTATCTTCTGTAGCACTATCCCAAAACGGACCGAACAGATCTCCACCAGACCCTCATCACCTAGGAGTACCACGGGTGCTTCTAAAACGATTTATGAACCTATGCTACGTTTGACGCAAACCGAGCACCTATCTTGCACCGACGCTAACACTATCTCAAAATAGATCAAAACGAGATTCCACATGACCCACATAACCTAGGAGTTCCATCGGGTGCCTCCAATACTATTTTCGAGCCTACGACACATTCGACGCAAACCGAGAACCAATCTTCCATCAAGAGTAGCACTATCTCCAAACGTACCGAATCGAGCTTCCACTTGAGCCTCGTCAACTAGGAGTCCCCTCGAGTGCATCCAAAACGATTTCTATGGCTATGCTACATTTGGTGCAAACCAAGCACCAAACTTGCATCAAGAAAAGCACTATCCCCAAACACACCAAACCGAGCTTCCCCTTGAGCCTCGTCACCTAGGAGTCGGATGAAGTTTGTCCAAAACAATTTCTATGCCTATGGTATGTTTGGTGCAAACCGTGCTCCAACCTTGCGCTAACACTAGCTCTAAATGGACTAAAACGAGATTCCACACGACCCACATCACTTATGATTTCCATCGGGTGCGTCCAAAACTATTTATGACCTATGCTACGTTCAATGCAAACCAAGCACCGATCTTCTGTAGCACTATCCCAAAACGGACCGAACAGATCTCCACCAGACCCTCATCACCTAGGAGTACCACGGGTGCTTCTAAAACGATTTATGAACCTATGGTACGTTTGATGCAAACCAAGCACCTATCTTCCACCGACGCTAACACTGTTTCAAAACAGATCAAAACAAGATTCCACATGACCCACGTAACCTAGGAGTTCCATCAGGTGCCTCCAATACTATTTCTGAGCCTACGGTACATTCGACGCAAACCATGCACCAATCATGCATCTTGAGTAGCACTATCTCCAAATGGACCGTACCAAGCTTCCACTTGAGCCTCGTCACCTAGGAGTCCCACCGATTGTGTCCAAAACGATTTCTATGCCTATGGTACGTTCAGTTCAAACCGTGCACCTATCTTGCACCATCGCTAACACTGTCTCAAAATAGATCAAAACGAGATTCCACATGACCCACGTCACCTAGGAGTTCCATCAGGTGCCTCCAATACTATTTCTGAACCTACGGCACATTTGACGCAAACCGAGCACCAATCTTGCATCAAGAGTAGCACTATCTCCAAACGTACCGGATCGAGCTTCCACTTGAGCCTCGTCACCTAGGAGTCCCCTCGAGTGCGTCCAAAATGATTTCTATGCCTATGCTACATTTGGTGCAAACCAAGCACCAATCTTGCATCAAGAGAAGCACTATCCCCAAACGGACCGAACCGAGCTTCCACTTGAGCCTCGTCACCTAGGAGTCGGATCGAGTTCGTCCAAAACGATTTCTATGCCTATGGTATGTTCGGTGCAAACCGTGCTCCAACCTTGCACTAACACTAACACTATTTAAAATGAGATTCCACACGACCCACGTCACTTACGAGTTCCATCGGGTGCGTCCAAAACTATTTATGACCTATGGTATGTTCAATGCAAATCGTGCTCCTATCTTCTATAGCACTATCTCCAAACAGACCAAACAGATCTCCACCAAACCCTCATCACCTAGGAGTACCGCGGGTGCTTCTAAAACGATTTATGAACCTATGGTACGTTTGACGCAAACCGAGCACCTATCTTGCACCGACGCTAACACTATCTCAAAATAGATCAAAACGAGATTCCACATGACCCACGTAACCTAGGAGTTCCATCGGGTGCCTCCAATACTATTTTCGAGCCTACGACACATTCGACGCAAACCGAGAACCAATCTTGCATCAAGAGTAGCACTATCTCCAAACGTACCGAATCGAGCTTCCACTTGAGCCTCGTCAACTAGGAGTCCCCTCGAGTGCATCCAAAACGATTTCTATGGCTATGCTACAATTGGTGCAAACCAAGCACCAAACTTGCATCAAGAAAAGCACTATCCCCAAACACACCGAACCGAGCTTTCCCTTGAGCCTCGTCACCTAGGAGTCGGATGAAGTTTGTCCAAAACAATTTCTATGCCTATGGTATGTTTGGTGCAAACCGTGCTGCAACCTTGCACTAACACTAGCTCTAAATGGACTAAAACGAGATTCCACATGACCCACATCACTTATGATTTCCATCGGGTGCGTCCAAAACTATTTATGACCTATGCTACGTTCAATGCAAACCGAGCACCTATCTTCTGTAGCACTATCCCAAAACGGACCGAACAGATCTCCACCAGACCCTCATCACCTAGGAGTACCACGGGTGCTTCTAAAATGATTTATGAACCTATGGTACGTTTGATGCAAACCAAGCACCTATCTTCCACCGACGCTAACACTATTTCAAAACAGATCGAAACAAGATTCCACATGACCCACGTAACCTAGGAGTTCCATTAGGTGCCTCCAATACTATTTCTGAGCCTATGGTACATTCGACGCAAACCATGCACCAATCATGCATCTTGAGTAGCACTATCTCCAAATGGACCGTACCAAGCTTCCACTTGAGCCTCATCACCTAGGAGTCCCATCGATTGTGTCCAAAACGATTTCTATGCCTATGGTACGTTCAGTTCAAACCGTGCACCTATCTTGCACCGTCGCTACCACTGTCTCAAAATAGATCAAAACGAGATTCCACATGACCCACGTCACCTAGGAGTTCCATCAGGTGCCTCCAATACTATTTCTAAACCTACGGCACATTCGACGCAAACCGAGCACCAATCTTGCATCAAGAGTAGCACTATCTCCAAACGTACCGGATCGAGCTTCCACTTGAGCCTCGTCACCTAGGAGTCCCCTCGAGTGCGTCCAAAATGATTTCTATGCCTATGCTACATTTGGTGCAAACCAAGCACCAATCTTGCATCAAGAGAAGCACTATCCCCAAACGGACCGAACCGAGCTTCCACTTGAGCCTCGTCACCTAGGAGTCGGATCGAGTTCGTCCAAAACGATTTCTATGCCTATGGTATGTTCGGTGCAAACCGTGCTCCAACCTTGCACTGACACTAACACTATCTCCAAATGGACTAAAATGAGATTCCACACGACCCACGTCACTTACGAGTTCCATCGGGTGCGTCCAAAACTATTTATGACCTATGGTACGTTCAATGCAAACCGTGCACCTATCTTCTATAGCACTATCTCCAAACAGACCAAACAGATCTCCACCAAACCCTCATCACCTAGGAGTACCGCGGGTGCTTCTAAAACGATTTATGAACCTATGGAACGTTTGATGCAAACCGAGCACCTATCTTGCACCGACGCTAACACTATCTCAAAATAGATCAAAATGAGATTCCACATGACCCATGTAACCTAGGAGTTCCATCGGGTGCCTCCAATACTATTTTTGAGCCTACGACACATTCGACGCAAACCGAGCACCAATCTTGCATCAAGAGTAGCACTATCTCCAAACGTACCGAATCGAGCTTCCACTTGAGCCTCGTCAACTAGGAGTCCCCTCGAGTGCATCCAAAACGATTTCTATGGCTATGCTACATTTGGTGCAAACCAAGCACCAAACTTGCATCAAGAAAAGCACTATCCCCAAACACACCGAACCGAGCTTCCCCTTGAGCCTCGTCACCTAGGAGTCGGATGAAGTTTGTCCAAAACAATTTCTATGCCTATGGTATGTTTGGTGCAAACCGTGCTCCAACCTTGCACTAACACTAGCTCTAAATGGACTAAAACGAGATTCCACACGACCCACATCACTTATGATTTCCATCGGGTGCGTCCAAAACTATTTATGACCTATGCTACGTTCAATGCAAACCGAGCACCTATCTTCTGTAGCACTATCCCGAAACGGACCGAACAGATCTCCACCAGACCCTCATCACCTAGGAGTACCACGGGTGCTTCTAAAACGATTTATGAACCTATGGTACGTTTGATGCTAACCGAGCACCTATCTTGCACCGACGCTAACACTATTTCAAAACAGGTCGAAACAAGATTCCACATGACCAGCGTAACCTAGGAGTTCCATCGGGTGCCTCCAATACTATTTCAGAACCTACGACACATTCGACGCAAACCGAGCACCAATCTTGCATCAAGAGTAGCACTATCTCCAAACGTACCGAATCGAGCTTCCACTTGAGCCTCGTCAACTAGGAGTCCCCTCGAGTGCATCCAAAACGATTTCTATGGCTATGCTACATTTGGTGCAAACCAAGCACCAAACTTGCATCAAGAAAAGCACTATCCCCAAACACACCAAACCGAGCTTCCCCTTGAGCCTCGTCACCTAGGAGTCGGATGAAGTTTGTCCAAAACAATTTCTATGCCTATGGTATGTTTGGTGCAAACCGTGCTCCAACCTTGCACTAACACTAGCTCTAAATGGACTAAAACGAGATTCCACACGACCCACATCACTTATGATTTCCATCGGGTGCGTCCAAAACTATTTATGACCTATGCTACGTTCAATGCAAACCAAGCACCGATCTTCTGTAGCACTATCCCAAAACGGACCGAACAGATCTCCACCAGACCCTCATCACCTAGGAGTACCACGGGTGCTTCTAAAACGATTTATGAACCTATGGTACGTTTGATGCAAACCAAGCACCTATCTTCCACCGACGCTAACACTGTTTCAAAACAGATCAAAACAAGATTCCACATGACCCACGTAACCTAGGAGTTCCATCAGGTGCCTCCAATACTATTTCTGAGCCTACGGTACATTCGACGCAAACCATGCACCAATCATGCATCTTGAGTAGCACTATCTCCAAATGGACCGTACCAAGCTTCCACTTGAGCCTCGTCACCTAGGAGTCCCACCGATTGTGTCCAAAATGATTTCTATGCCTATGGTACGTTCAGTTCAAACCGTGCACCTATCTTGCACCGTCGCTAACACTGTCTCAAAATAGATCAAAACGAGATTCCACATGACCCACGTCACCTAGGAGTTCCATCAGATGCCTCCAATACTATTTCTGAACCTACGGCACATTCGACGCAAACCGAGCACCAATCTTGCATCAAGAGTAGCACTATCTCCAAACGTACCGGATCGAGCTTCCACTTGAGCCTCGTCACCTAGGAGTCCCCTCGAGTGCGTCCAAAATGATTTTCTATGCCTATGCTACATTTGGTGCAAACCAAGCACCAATCTTGCATCAAGAGAAGCACTATCCCCAAACGGACCGAACCGAGCTTCCACTTGAGCCTCGTCACCTAGGAGTCGGATCGAGTTCGTCCAAAACGATTTCTATGCCTATGGTATGTTCGGTGCAAACCGTGCTCCAACCTTGCACTAACACTAACACTATCTCCAAATGGACTAAAATGAGATTCCACACGACCCACGTCACTTACGAGTTCCATCGGGTGCGTCCAAAACTATTTATGACCTATGGTACGTTCAATGCAAACCGTGCACCTATCTTCTATAGCACTATCTCCAAACAGACCAAACAGATCTCCACCAAACCCTCATCACCTAGGAGTACCGCGGGTGCTTCTAAAACGATTTATGAACCTATGGAACGTTTGATGCAAACCGAGCACCTATCTTGCACCGACGCTAACACTATCTCAAAATAGATCAAAATGAGATTCCACATGACCCATGTAACCTAGGAGTTCCATCGGGTGCCTCCAATACTATTTTTGAGCCTACGACACATTCGACGCAAACCGAGCACCAATCTTGCATCAAGAGTAGCACTATCTCCAAACGTACCGAATCGAGCTTCCACTTGAGCCTCGTCAACTAGGAGTCCCCTCGAGTGCATCCAAAACGATTTCTATGGCTATGCTACATTTGCTGCAAACCAAGCACCAAACTTGCATCAAGAAAAGCACTATCCCCAAACACACCGAACCGAGCTTCCCCTTGAGCCTCGTCACCTAGGAGTCGGATGAAGTTTGTCCAAAACAATTTCTATGCCTATGGTATGTTTGGTGCAAACCGTGCTCCAACCTTGCACTAACACTAGCTCTAAATGGACTAAAACGAGATTCCACACGACCCACATCACTTATGATTTCCATCGGGTGCGTCCAAAACTATTTATGACCTATGCTACGTTCAATGCAAACCGAGCACCTATCTTCTGTAGCACTATCCCGAAACGGACCGAACAGATCTCCACCAGACCCTCATCACCTAGGAGTACCACGGGTGCTTCTAAAACGATTTATGAACCTATGGTACGTTTGATGCTAACCGAGCACCTATCTTGCACCGACGCTAACACTATTTCAAAACAGGTCGAAACAAGATTCCACATGACCAGCGTAACCTAGGAGTTCCATCGGGTGCCTCCAATACTATTTCAGAACCTACGACACATTCGACGCAAACCGAGCACCAATCTTGCATCAAGAGTAGCACTATCTCCAAACGTACCGAATCGAGCTTCCACTTGAGCCTCGTCAACTAGGAGTCCCCTCGAGTGCATCCAAAACGATTTCTATGGCTATGCTACATTTGGTGCAAACCAAGCACCAAACTTGCATCAAGAAAAGCACTATCCCCAAACACACCAAACCGAGCTTCCCCTTGAGCCTCGTCACCTAGGAGTCGGATGAAGTTTGTCCAAAACAATTTCTATGCCTATGGTATGTTTGGTGCAAACCGTGCTCCAACCTTGCACTAACACTAGCTCTAAATGGACTAAAACGAGATTCCACACGACCCACATCACTTATGATTTCCATCGGGTGCGTCCAAAACTATTTATGACCTATGCTACGTTCAATGCAAACCGAGCACCTATCTTCTGTAGCACTATCCCGAAACGGACCGAACAGATCTCCACCAGACCCTCATCACCTAGGAGTACCACGGGTGCTTCTAAAACGATTTATGAACCTATGGTACGTTTGATGCTAACCGAGCACCTATCTTGCACCGACGCTAACACTATTTCAAAACAGGTCGAAACAAGATTCCACATGACCAGCGTAACCTAGGAGTTCCATCGGGTGCCTCCAATACTATTTCAGAACCTACGACACATTCGACGCAAACCGAGCACCAATCTTGCATCAAGAGTAGCACTATCTCCAAACGTACCGAATCGAGCTTCCACTTGAGCCTCGTCAACTAGGAGTCCCCTCGAGTGCATCCAAAACGATTTCTATGGCTATGCTACATTTGGTGCAAACCAAGCACCAAACTTGCATCAAGAAAAGCACTATCCCCAAACACACCAAACCGAGCTTCCCCTTGAGCCTCGTCACCTAGGAGTCGGATGAAGTTTGTCCAAAACAATTTCTATGCCTATGGTATGTTTGGTGCAAACCGTGCTCCAACCTTGCACTAACACTAGCTCTAAATGGACTAAAACGAGATTCCACACGACCCACATCACTTATGATTTCCATCGGGTGCGTCCAAAACTATTTATGACCTATGCTACGTTCAATGCAAACCAAGCACCGATCTTCTGTAGCACTATCCCAAAACGGACCGAACAGATCTCCACCAGACCCTCATCACCTAGGAGTACCACGGGTGCTTCTAAAACGATTTATGAACCTATGGTACGTTTGATGCAAACCAAGCACCTATCTTCCACCGACGCTAACACTGTTTCAAAACAGATCAAAACAAGATTCCACATGACCCACGTAACCTAGGAGTTCCATCAGGTGCCTCCAATACTATTTCTGAGCCTACGGTACATTCGACGCAAACCATGCACCAATCATGCATCTTGAGTAGCACTATCTCCAAATGGACCGTACCAAGCTTCCACTTGAGCCTCGTCACCTAGGAGTCCCACCGATTGTGTCCAAAATGATTTCTATGCCTATGGTACGTTCAGTTCAAACCGTGCACCTATCTTGCACCGTCGCTAACACTGTCTCAAAATAGATCAAAACGAGATTCCACATGACCCACGTCACCTAGGAGTTCCATCAGATGCCTCCAATACTATTTCTGAACCTACGGCACATTCGACGCAAACCGAGCACCAATCTTGCATCAAGAGTAGCACTATCTCCAAACGTACCGGATCGAGCTTCCACTTGAGCCTCGTCACCTAGGAGTCCCCTCGAGTGCGTCCAAAATGATTTTCTATGCCTATGCTACATTTGGTGCAAACCAAGCACCAATCTTGCATCAAGAGAAGCACTATCCCCAAACGGACCGAACCGAGCTTCCACTTGAGCCTCGTACCTAGGAGTCGGATCGAGTTCGTCCAAAACGATTTCTATGCCTATGGTATGTTCGGTGCAAACCGTGCTCCAACCTTGCACTAACACTAACACTATCTCCAAATGGACTAAAATGAGATTCCACACGACCCACGTCACTTACGAGTTCCATCGGGTGCGTCCAAAACTATTTATGACCTATGGTACGTTCAATGCAAACCGTGCACCTATCTTCTATAGCACTATCTCCAAACAGACCAAACAGATCTCCACCAAACCCTCATCATCTAGGAGTACCGCGGGTGCTTCTAAAACGATTTATGAACCTATGGTACGTTTGATGCAAACCGAGCACCTATCTTGCACCGACGCTAACACTATCTCAAAATAGATCAAAATGAGATTCCACATGACCCATGTAACCTAGGAGTTCCATCGGGTGCCTCCAATACTATTTTTGAGCCTACGACACATTCGACGCAAACCGAGCACCAATCTTGCATCAAGAGTAGCACTATCTCCAAACGTACCGAATCGAGCTTCCACTTGAGCCTCGTCAACTAGGAGTCCCCTCGAGTGCATCCAAAACGATTTCTATGGCTATGCTACATTTGGTGCAAACCAAGCACCAAACTTGCATCAAGAAAAGCACTATCCCCAAACACACCGAACCGAGCTTCCCCTTGAGCCTCGTCACCTAGGAGTCGGATGAAGTTTGTCCAAAACAATTTCTATGCCTATGGTATGTTTGGTGCAAACCGTGCTCCAACCTTGCACTAACACTAGCTCTAAATGGACTAAAACGAGATTCCACACGACCCACATCACTTATGATTTCCATCGGGTGCGTCCAAAACTATTTATGACCTATGCTACGTTCAATGCAAACCGAGCACCTATCTTCTGTAGCACTATCCCGAAACGGACCGAACAGATCTCCACCAGACCCTCATCACCTAGGAGTACCACGGGTGCTTCTAAAACGATTTATGAACCTATGGTACGTTTGATGCTAACCGAGCACCTATCTTGCACCGACGCTAACACTATTTCAAAACAGGTCGAAACAAGATTCCACATGACCAGCGTAACCTAGGAGTTCCATCGGGTGCCTCCAATACTATTTCAGAACCTACGACACATTCGACGCAAACCGAGCACCAATCTTGCATTAAGAGTAGCACTATCTCCAAACGTACCGAATCGAGCTTCCACTTGAGCCTCGTCAACTAGGAGTCCCCTCGAGTGCATCCAAAACGATTTCTATGGCTATGCTACATTTGGTGCAAACCAAGCACCAAACTTGCATCAAGAAAAGCACTATCCCCAAACACAACAAACCGAGCTTCCCCTTGAGCCTCGTCACCTAGGAGTCGGATGAAGTTTGTCCAAAACAATTTCTATGCCTATGGTATGTTTGGTGCAAACCGTGCTCCAACCTTGCACTAACACTAGCTCTAAATGGACTAAAACGAGATTCCACACGACCCACATCACTTATGATTTCCATCGGGTGCGTCCAAAACTATTTATGACCTATGCTACGTTCAATGCAAACCAAGCACCGATCTTCTGTAGCACTATCCCAAAACGGACCGAACAGATCTCCACCAGACCCTCATCACCTAGGAGTACCACGGGTGCTTCTAAAACGATTTATGAACCTATGGTACGTTTGATGCAAACCAAGCACCTATCTTCCACCGACGCTAACACTGTTTCAAAACAGATCAAAACAAGATTCCACATGACCCACGTAACCTAGGAGTTCCATCAGGTGCCTCCAATACTATTTCTGAGCCTACGGTACATTCGACGCAAACCATGCACCAATCATGCATCTTGAGTACCACTATCTCCAAATGGACCGTACCAAGCTTCCACTTGAGCCTCGTCACCTAGGAGTCCCACCGATTGTGTCCAAAACGATTTCTATGCCTATGGTACGTTCAGTTCAAACCGTGCACCTATCTTGCACCGTCGCTAACACTGTCTCAAAATAGATCAAAACGAGATTCCACATGACCCACGTCACCTAGGAGTTCCATCAGGTGCCTCCAATACTATTTCTGAACCTACGGCACATTCGACGCAAACCGAGCACCAATCTTGCATCAAGAGTAGCACTATCTCCAAACGTACCGGATCGAGCTTACACTTGAGCCTCGTCACCTAGGAGTCCCCTCGAGTGCGTCCAAAATGATTTATATGCCTATGCTACATTTGGTGCAAACCAAGCACCAATCTTGCATCAAGAGAAGCACTATCCCCAAACGGACCGAACCGAGCTTCCACTTGAGCCTCGTCACCTAGGAGTCGGATCGAGTTCGTCCAAAACGATTTCTATGCCTATGGTATGTTCGGTGCAAACCGTGCTC
Source organism: Saccharum spontaneum (assembly GCA_022457205.1). Lineage (NCBI taxonomy): Eukaryota > Viridiplantae > Streptophyta > Magnoliopsida > Poales > Poaceae > Saccharum > Saccharum spontaneum. The sequence continues at coordinate 34,122,660 of CM039594.1, forward strand.
CAACCTTGCACTAACACTAACACTATCTCCAAATGGACTAAAATGAGATTCCACACGACCCACGTCACTTACGAGTTCCATCGGGTGCGTCCAAAACTATTTATGACCTATGGTACGTTCAATGCAAACCGTGCACCTATCTTCTATAGCACTATCTCCAAACAGACCAAACAGATCTCCACCAAACCCTCATCACCTAGGAGTACCGCGGGTGCTTCTAAAACGATTTATGAACCTATGGTACGTTTGACGCAAACCGAGCACCTATCTTGCACCGACGCTAACACTATCTCAAAATAGATCAAAACGAGATTCCACATGACCCACGTAACCTAGGAGTTCCATCGGGTGCCTCCAATACTATTTTTGAGCCTACGACACATTCGACGCAAACCGAGAACCAATCTTGCATCAAGAGTAGCACTATCTCCAAACGTACCGAATCGAGCTTCCACTTGAGCCTCGTCAACTAGGAGTCCCCTCGAGTGCATCCAAAACGATTTCTATGGCTATGCTACAATTGGTGCAAACCAAGCACCAAACTTGCATCAAGAAAAGCACTATCCCCAAACACACCAAACCGAGCTTCCCCTTGAGCCTCGTCACCTAGGAGTCGGATGAAGTTTGTCCAAAACAATTTCTATGCCTATGGTATGTTTGGTGCAAACCGTGCTCCAACCTTGCACTAACACTAGCTCTAAATGGACTAAAACGAGATTCCACACGACCCACATCACTTATGATTTCCATCGGGTGCGTCCAAAACTATTTATGACCTATGCTACGTTCAATGCAAACCAAGCACCGATCTTCTGTAGCACTATCCCAAAACGGACCGAACAGATCTCCACCAGACCCTCATCACCTAGGAGTACCACGGGTGCTTCTAAAACGATTTATGAACCTATGGTACGTTTGATGCAAACCAAGCACCTATCTTCCACCGACGCTAACACTGTTTCAAAACAGATCAAAACAAGATTCCACATGACCCACGTAACCTAGGAGTTCCATCAGGTGCCTCCAATACTATTTCTGAGCCTACGGTACATTCGACGCAAACCATGCACCAATCATGCATCTTGAGTAGCACTATCTCCAAATGGACCGTACCAAGCTTCCACTTGAGCCTCGTCACCTAGGAGTCCCACCGATTGTGTCCAAAATGATTTCTATGCCTATGGTACGTTCAGTTCAAACCGTGCACCTATCTTGCACCGTCGCTAACACTGTCTCAAAATAGATCAAAACGAGATTCCACATGACCCACGTCACCTAGGAGTTCCATCAGATGCCTCCAATACTATTTCTGAACCTACGGCACATTCGACGCAAACCGAGCACCAATCTTGCATCAAGAGTAGCACTATCTCCAAACGTACCGGATCGAGCTTCCACTTGAGCCTCGTCACCTAGGAGTCCCCTCGAGTGCGTCCAAAATGATTTCTATGCCTATGCTACATTTGGTGCAAACCAAGCACCAATCTTGCATCAAGAGAAGCACTATCCCCAAACGGACCGAACCGAGCTTCCACTTGAGCCTCGTCACCTAGGAGTCGGATCGAGTTCGTCCAAAACGATTTCTATGCCTATGGTATGTTCGGTGCAAACCGTGCTCCAACCTTGCACTGACACTAACACTATCTCCAAATGGACTAAAATGAGATTCCACACGACCCACGTCACTTACGAGTTCCATCGGGTGCGTCCAAAACTATTTATGACCTATGGTACGTTCAATGCAAACCGTGCACCTATCTTCTATAGCACTATCTCCAAACAGACCAAACAGATCTCCACCAAACCCTCATCACCTAGGAGTACCGCGGGTGCTTCTAAAACGATTTATGAACCTATGGAACGTTTGATGCAAACCGAGCACCTATCTTGCACCGACGCTAACACTATCTCAAAATAGATCAAAATGAGATTCCACATGACCCATGTAACCTAGGAGTTCCATCGGGTGCCTCCAATACTATTTTTGAGCCTACGACACATTCGACGCAAACCGAGCACCAATCTTGCATCAAGAGTAGCACTATCTCCAAACGTACCGAATCGAGCTTCCACTTGAGCCTCGTCAACTAGGAGTCCCCTCGAGTGCATCCAAAACGATTTCTATGGCTATGCTACATTTGGTGCAAACCAAGCACCAAACTTGCATCAGGAAAAGCACTATCCCCAAACACACCGAACCGAGCTTCCCCTTGAGCCTCGTCACCTAGGAGTCGGATGAAGTTTGTCCAAAACAATTTCTATGCCTATGGTATGTTTGGTGCAAACCGTGCTCCAACCTTGCACTAACACAAGCTCTAAATGGACTAAAACGAGATTCCACATGACCCACATCACTTATGATTTCCATCGGGTGCGTCCAAAACTATTTATGACCTATGCTACGTTCAATGCAAACCGAGCACCTATCTTCTGTAGCACTATCCCGAAACGGACCGAACAGATCTCCACCAGACCCTCATCACCTAGGAGTACCACGGGTGCTTCTAAAACGATTTATGAACCTATGGTACGTTTGATGCTAACCGAGCACCTATCTTGCACCGACGCTAACACTATTTCAAAACAGGTCGAAACAAGATTCCACATGACCAGCGTAACCTAGGAGTTCCATCGGGTGCCTCCAATACTATTTCAGAACCTACGACACATTCGACGCAAACCGAGCACCAATCTTGCATCAAGAGTAGCACTATCTCCAAACGTACCGAATCGAGCTTCCACTTGAGCCTCGTCAACTAGGAGTCCCCTCGAGTGCATCCAAAACGATTTCTATGGCTATGCTACATTTGGTGCAAACCAAGCACCAAACTTGCATCAAGAAAAGCACTATCCCCAAACACAACAAACCGAGCTTCCCCTTGAGCCTCGTCACCTAGGAGTCAGATGAAGTTTGTCCAAAACAATTTCTATGCCTATGGTATGTTTGGTGCAAACCGTGCTCCAACCTTGCACTAACACTAGCTCTAAATGGACTAAAACGAGATTCCACACGACCCACATCACTTATGATTTCCATCGGGTGCGTCCAAAACTATTTATGACCTATGCTACGTTCAATGCAAACCAAGCACCGATCTTCTGTAGCACTATCCCAAAACGGACCGAACAGATCTCCACCAGACCCTCATCACCTAGGAGTACCACGGGTGCTTCTAAAACGATTTATGAACCTATGGTACGTTTGATGCAAACCAAGCACCTATCTTCCACCGACGCTAACACTGTTTCAAAACAGATCAAAACAAGATTCCACATGACCCACGTAACCTAGGAGTTCCATCAGGTGCCTCCAATACTATTTCTGAGCCTACGGTACATTCGACGCAAACCATGCACCAATCATGCATCTTGAGTAGCACTATCTCCAAATGGACCGTACCAAGCTTCCACTTGAGCCTCGTCACCTAGGAGTCCCACCGATTGTGTCCAAAATGATTTCTATGCCTATGGTACGTTCAGTTCAAACCGTGCACCTATCTTGCACCGTCGCTAACACTGTCTCAAAATAGATCAAAACGAGATTCCACATGACCCACGTCACCTAGGAGTTCCATCAGATGCCTCCAATACTATTTCTGAACCTACGGCACATTCGACGCAAACCGAGCACCAATCTTGCATCAAGAGTAGCACTATCTCCAAACGTACCGGATCGAGCTTCCACTTGAGCCTCGTCACCTAGGAGTCCCCTCGAGTGCGTCCAAAATGATTTTCTATGCCTATGCTACATTTGGTGCAAACCAAGCACCAATCTTGCATCAAGAGAAGCACTATCCCCAAACGGACCGAACCGAGCTTCCACTTGAGCCTCGTCACCTAGGAGTCCGATCGAGTTCGTCCACAACGATTTCTATGCCTATGGTATGTTCGGTGCAAACCGTGCTCCAACCTTGCACTAACACTAACACTATCTCCAAATGGACTAAAATGAGATTCCACACGACCCACGTCACTTACGAGTTCCATCGGGTGCGTCCAAAACTATTTATGACCTATGGTACGTTCAATGCAAACCGTGCACCTATCTTCTATAGCACTATCTCCAAACAGACCAAACAGATCTCCACCAAACCCTCATCACCTAGGAGTACCGCGGGTGCTTCTAAAACGATTTATGAACCTATGGTACGTTTGACGCAAACCGAGCACCTATCTTGCACCGACGCTAACACTATCTCAAAATAGATCAAAACGAGATTCCACATGACCCACGTAACCTAGGAGTTCCATCGGGTGCCTCCAATACTATTTTTGAGCCTACGACACATTCGACGCAAACCGAGAACCAATCTTGCATCAAGAGTAGCACTATCTCCAAATGTACCGAATCGAGCTTCCACTTGAGCCTCGTCAACTAGGAGTCCCCTCGAGTGCATCCAAAACGATTTCTATGGCTATGCTACAATTGGTGCAAACCAAGCACCAAACTTGCATCAAGAAAAGCACTATCCCCAAACACACCGAACCGAGCTTTCCCTTGAGCCTCGTCACCTAGGAGTCGGATGAAGTTTGTCCAAAACAATTTCTATGCCTATGGTATGTTTGGTGCAAACCGTGCTGCAACCTTGCACTAACACTAGCTCTAAATGGACTAAAACGAGATTCCACACGACCCACATCACTTATGATTTCCATCGGGTGCGTCCAAAACTATTTATGACCTATGCTACGTTCAATGCAAACCGAGCACCTATCTTCTGTAGCACTATCCCAAAATGGACCGAACAGATCTCCACCAGACCCTCATCACCTAGGAGTACCACGGGTGCTTCTAAAATGATTTATGAACCTATGGTACGTTTGATGCAAACCAAGCTCCTATCTTCCACCGACGCTAACACTATTTCAAAACAGATCGAAACAAGATTCCACATGACCCACGTAACCTAGGAGTTCCATTAGGTGCCTCCAATACTATTTCTGAGCCTATGGTACATTCGACGCAAACCATGCACCAATCATGCATCTTGAGTAGCACTATCTCCAAATGGACCGTACCAAGCTTCCACTTGAGCCTCATCACCTAGGAGTCCCATCGATTGTGTCCAAAACGATTTCTATGCCTATGGTACGTTCAGTTCAAACCGTGCACCTATCTTGCACCGTCGCTACCACTGTCTCAAAATAGATCAAAACGAGATTCCACATGACCCACGTCACCTAGGAGTTCCATCAGGTGCCTCCAATACTATTTCTAAACCTACGGCACATTCGACGCAAACCGAGCACCAATCTTGCATCAAGAGTAGCACTATCTCCAAACGTACCAGATCGAGCTTCCACTTGAGCCTCGTCACCTAGGAGTCCCCTCGAGTGCGTCCAAAATGATTTCTATGCCTATGCTACATTTGGTGCAAACCAAGCACCAATCTTGCATCAAGAGAAGCACTATCCCCAAACGGACCGAACCGAGCTTCCACTTCAGCCTCGTCACCTAGGGGTCGGATCGAGTTCGTCCAAAACGATTTCTATGCCTATGGTATGTTCGGTGCAAACCGTGCTCCAACCTTGCACTGACACTAACACTATCTCCAAATGGACTAAAATGAGATTCCACACGACCCACGTCACTTACGAGTTCCATCGGGTGCGTCCAAAACTATTTATGACCTATGGTACGTTCAATGCAAACCGTGCACCTATCTTCTATAGCACAATCTCCAAACAGACCAAACAGATCTCCACCAAACCCTCATCACCTAGGAGTACCGCGGGTGCTTCTAAAACGATTTATGAACCTATGGTACGTTTGATGCAAACCGAGCACCTATCTTGCACCGACGCTAACACTATCTCAAAATAGATCAAAATGAGATTCCACATGACCCATGTAACCTAGGAGTTCCATCGGGTGCCTCCAATACTATTTTTGAGCCTACGACACATTCGACGCAAACCGAGCACCAATCTTGCATCAAGAGTAGCACTATCTCCAAACGTACCGAATCGAGCTTCCACTTGAGCCTCGTCAACTAGGAGTCCCCTCGAGTGCATCCAAAACGATTTCTATGGCTATGCTACATTTGGTGCAAACCAAGCACCAAACTTGCATCAAGAAAAGCACTATCCCCAAACACACCGAACCGAGCTTCCCCTTGAGCCTCGTCACCTAGGAGTCGGATGAAGTTTGTCCAAAACAATTTCTATGCCTATGGTATGTTTGGTGCAAACCGTGCTCCAACCTTGCACTAACACTAGCTCTAAATGGACTAAAATGAGATTCCACACGACCCACATCACTTATGATTTCCATCGGGTGCGTCCAAAACTATTTATGACCTATGCTACGTTCAATGCAAACCGAGCACCTATCTTCTGTAGCACTATCCTGAAACGGACCGAACAGATCTCCACCAGACCCTCATCACCTAGGAGTACCACGGGTGCTTCTAAAACGATTTATGAACCTATGGTACGTTTGATGCAAACCAAGCACCTATCTTCCACCGACGCTAACACTGTTTCAAAACAGATCGAAACAAGATTCCACATGACCCACGTAACCTAGGAGTTCCATCAGGTGCCTCCAATACTATTTCTGAGCCTACGGTACATTCGACGCAAACCATGCACCAATCATGCATCTTGAGTAGCACTATCTCCAAATGGACCGTACCAAGCTTCCACTTGAGCCTCGTCACCTAGGAGTCCCATCGATTGTGTCCAAAACGATTTCTATGCCTATGGTACGTTCAGTTCAAACCGTGCACCTATCTTGCACCATCGCTAACACTATCTCAAAATAGATCAAAACGAGATTCCACAAGACCCACGTCACCTAGGAGTTCCATCAGGTGCCTCCAATACTATTTCTGAACCTACGACACATTCGACGCAAACCGAGCACCAATCTTGCATCAAGAGTAGCACTATCTCCAAACATACCGGATCGAGCTTCCACTTGAGCCTCGTCACCTAGGAGTCCCCTTGCGTGTGTCCAAAACGATTTCTATGCCTATGCTACATTTGGTGCAAACCAAGCACCAATCTTGCATCAAGAGAAGCACTATCCCCAAACGGACCGAACCGAGCTTCCACTTGAGCCTCGTCACCTAGGAGTCGGATCAAGTTCGTCCAAAACGATTTCTATGCCTATGGTATGTTCGGTGCAAACCGTGCTCCATCCTTGCACTGACACTAACACTATCTCCAAATGGACTAAAATGATATTCCACACGACCCACGTCACTTACGAGTTCCATCATGTGCGTCCAAAACTATTTATGACCTATGGTACGTTCAATGCAAACCGTGCACCTATCTTCTGTAGCACTATCTCCAAACAGACCGAACAGATCTCCACCAAACCCTCATCACCTAGGAGTACCGCGGGTGCTTCTAAAACGATTTATGAACCTATGGTACATTTGATGCAAACCGAGCACCTATCTTGCATTGACGCTAACACTATCTCAAAATAGATCAAAACGAGATTCCACTTGACTCACGTCACCTAGGAGTCCCATCGGGTGCCTCTAATACTATTTCTGAGCCTATGGCACATTCGACGTAAACCGAGCACCAATCTTGTATCAAGAGTAGCACTATCTCCAAATGTACCGAATCGAGCTTCCACTTGAGCCTCGTCACCTAGAAGTCCCATCGAGTGCGTCTAAAACGATTTCTATGCCTATGCTACATTTGGTGCAAACCAAGCACCAATCTTGCATCAAGAGAAGCACTATCCCCAAACACACCGAACCGAGCTTCCCCTTGAGCCTCGTCACCTAGGAGTCGGATGAAGTTTGTCCAAAACAATTTCTATGCCTATGGTATGTTTGGTGCAAACCGTGCTACAACCTTGCACTAACACTAACACTAGCTCTAAATGGACTAAAACGAGATTCCACACGACCCACGTCACTTACGATTTCCATCGGGTGCGTCCAAAACTATTTATGACCTATGGTACGTTCAATGCAAACCGAGCACCTATCTTCTGTAGCATTATCCCGAAACGGACCGAACAGATATCCACCAGACCCTCATCACCTAGGAGTACCATGGGTGCTTCTAAAACGATTTATGAACCTATAGTACGTTTGATGCAACCCAAGAACCTATCTTCCACCGACGCTAACACTGTTTCAAAACAGATCGAAACAAGATTCCACATGACCCACGTAACCTAGGAGTTCCATCGGGTGCCTCCAATACTATTTCTGAGCCTACGGTACATTCGACGCAAACCATGCACCAATCATGCATCTTGAGTAGCACTATCTCCAAATGGACCGTACCGAGCTTCCACTTGAGCCTCGTCACCTATGAGTCCCATCAATTGTGTCCAAAACGATTTCTATGCCTATGGTACGTTCAGTTCAAACCGTGCACCTATGTTGCACCGTCGCTAATACTGTCTCAAAATAGATCAAAACGAGATTCCACATGACCCAAGTCACCTAGGAGTTCCATCGGGTGCCTCCAATACTATTTCCGAACCTACGGCACATTCGACGCAAACCGAGCACCAATCTTGCATCAAGAGTAGCACTATCTCCAAACGTACCAGATCGAGCTTCCATTTGAGCCTCGTCGCCTAGGAGTCCTATCGAGTGTGTCCAAAATGATTTCTATGCCTATGGTACGTTCAGTGCAAACCATGCACCAATCTTGCACCGACGCTAACATTGTCTCAAAACAGATCGAAATGAGATTCCACAAGACCCACGTCACCTAGGAGTTCCATCGGGTGCCTCCAATACTATTTCCGAACCTACGGCACATTCGACGCAAACCGAGCACCAATCTTGCATCAAGAGTAGCACTATCTCCAAACGTACCAGATCGAGCTTCCACTTGAGCTTCGTCACCTAGGAGTCCCCTCGAGTGCGTCCAAAACGATTTCTATGCCTATGCTACATTTGGTGCAAACCAAGCACCAATCTTGCATCAAGAGAAGCACTATCCCCAAACGGACCGAACCGAGCTTCCACTTAAGCCTCGTCACCTAGGAGTCGGATCGAGTTCGTCCAAAACGATTTCTATGCCTATGGTATGTTCGGTGCAAACCGTGCTCCAACCTTGCACTGACACTAACACTATCTCCAAATGGATTAAAATGAGATTCCACACAACCCACGTCACTTACGAGTTCCATCGGGTGCGTCCAAAACTATTTATGACCTATGGTACGTTCAATGCAAACCGTGCACCTATCTTCTGTAGCACTATTTCCAAACAGACCGAACAGATCTCCACCAAACCCTCATCACCTAGGAGTACCGCGGGTGCTTCTAAAACGATTTATGAACCTATGGTACGTTTGATGCAAACCGAGCACCTATCTTGCACCGACGCTAACACTATCTCAAAATAGATCAAAACGAGATTCCACTTGACTCACGTCACCTAGGAGTCCCATCGGGTGCCTCCAATACTATTTCTGAGCCTATGGCAGATTCGACGTAAACCGAGCACCAATCTTGCATCAAGAGTAGCACTATCTCCAAATGTACCGAATCGAGCTTCCACTTGAGCCTCATCACCTAGAAGTCCCCTCGAGTGTGTCCAAAATGATTTCTATGCCTATGCTACATTTGGTGCAAACCAAGCACCAATCTTGCATCAAGAGAAGCACTATCCCCAAACACACCGAACCGAGCTTCCCCTTGAGCCTCGTCACCTAGGAGTCGGATGAAGTTTGTCCAAAACAATTTCTATGCCTATGGTATGTTTGGTGGAAACCGTGCTCCAACCTTGCACTAACACTAACACTAGCTCTAAATGGACTAAAACTAGATTCCACACGACCCACGTCACTTACGATTTCCATCAGGTGCGTCCAAAACTATTTATGACCTATGGTACGTTCAATGCAAACCGAGCACCTATCTTCTGTAGCACTATCCCGAAACGGACCGAACAGATCTCCACCAGACCCTCATCACCTAGGAGTACCACGGGTGCTTCTAAAACGATTCATGAACCTATGGTACGTTTGATGCAAACCAAGCACCTATCTTCCACCGACGCTAACACTGTTTCAAAACAGATCGAAACAAGATTCCACATGACCCACGTAACCTAGGAGTTCCATCGAGTGCCTCCAATACTATTTCTGAGCTTACGGTACATTCGACACAAACCACGCACCAATCATGCATCTTGAGTAGCACTATCTCCAAATGGACCGTACCGAGCTTCCACTTGAGCCTCGTCACCTAGGAGTCCCATCCATGGTGTCCAAAACGATTTCTATGCCTATGGTACGTTCAGTTCAAACCATGCACCTATCTTGCACCGTCGCTAACACTGTCTCAAAATAGATCAAAACAAGATTCCACATGACCCACGTCACCTAGGAGTTCCATCGGGTGCCTCCAATACTATTTCCGAACCTACGGCACATGCGACGCAAACCGAGCACCAATCTTGCATCAAGAGTAGCACTATCTCCAAACGAACCGGATCGAGCTTCCACTTGAGCTTCGTCACCTAGGAGTCCCCTCGAGTGCGTCCAAAATGATTTCTATGCCTATGCTACATTTGGTGCAAACCAAGCACCAATCTTGCATCAAGAGAAGCACTATCCCCAAACGGACCGAACCGAGCTTCCACTTGAGCCTCGTCACCTAGGAGTCGGATCGAGTTCGTCCAAAACGATTTCTATGCCTATGGTACATTCGGTGCAAACCGTGCTCCAACCTTGCACTGACACTAACACTATCTCCAAATGGACTAAAATGAGATTCCACACGACCCACGTCACTTACGATTTCCATCAGGTGCGTCCAAAACTATTTATGACCTATGGTACGTTCAATGCAAACCGTGCACCTATCTTCTGTAGCACTATCTCCAAACAGACCGAACAGATCTCCACCAAACCTCATCACCTAGGAGTACCGCGGGTGCTTCTAAAACGATTTATGAACCTATGGTACGTTTGATGCAAACCGAGCACCTATCTTGCACCGACGCGAACACTATCTCAAAATAGATCAAAACGAGATTCCACATGACTCACGTCACCTAGGAGTCCCATCGGGTGCCTCCAATACTATTTCTGAGCCTATGGCACATTCAACGTAAACCGAGAACCAATCTTACATCAAGAGTAGCACTATCTCCAAATGTACCGAATCGAGCTTCCACTCGAGCCTCGTCACCTAGGAGTCCCCTCGAGTGCGTACAAAACGATTTCTATGCCTATGCTACATTTGGTGCAAACCAAGCACCAATCTTGCATCAAGAGAAGCACTATCCCCAAACACACCGAACCGAGCTTCCCCTTGAGCCTCGTCACCTAGGAGTCGGATAAAGTTTGTCCAAAACAATTTCTATGCCTATGGTATGTTTGGTGCAAACCGTGCTCCAACCTTGCACTAACACTAACACTAGCTCTAAATGGACTAAAACGAGATTCCACGCGACCCACGTCACTTACGATTTCCATCGGGTGCGTCCAAAACTATTTATGACCTATGGTACGTTCAATGCAAACCGAGCACCTATCTTCTGTAGCACTATCCCGAAACAGACCGAACAGATCTCCACCAGACCCTCATCACCTAGGAGTACCACGGGTGCTTCTAAAACGATTTATGAACCTATGGTACGTTTGATGCAAACCAAGCACCTATCTTCCACCGACGCTAACACTGTTTCAAAACAGATCGAAACAAGATTCCACATGACCCACGTAACCTAGGAGTTCCATCGGGTGCCTCCAATACTATTTCTGAGCCTACGGTACATTCGACGCAAACCATGCACCAATCATGCATCTTGAGTAGCACTATCTCCAAATGCACCATACCGAGCTTCCACTTGAGCCTCGTCACCTAGGAGTCCCATCGATTGTGTCCAAAACGATTTCTATGCCTATGGTACGTTCAGTTCAAACCGTGCACCTATCTTGCACCGTCGCTAATACTGTCTCAAAATAGATCAAAACGAGATTCCACATGACCCACGTCACCTAGGAGTTCCATCGGGTGCCTCCAATACTATTTCCGAACCTACGGCACATTCGACCCAAACCGAGCACCAATCTTGCATCAAGAGTAGCACTATCTCCAAACGTACCGGATCGTGCTTCCACTTGAGCCTCGTCACCTAGGAGTCCCCTCGAGTGCGTCCAAAACGATTTCTATGCCTATGCTACATTTGGTGCAAACCAAGCACCAATCTTGCATCAAGAGAAGCACTATCCCCAAATGGACCGAACCGAGCTTCCACTTGAGCCTCGTCACCTAGGAGTCAGATCGAGTTCGTCCAAAACGATTTCTATGCCTATGGTATGTTCGGTGCAAACCGTGCTCCAACCTTGCACTGACACTAACACTATCTCCAAATGGACTAAAATGAGATTCCACACGACCCACGTCACTTACGAGTTCCATCGGGTGCGTCCAAAACTATTTATGACCTATGGTACGTTCAAAGCAAACCGTGCACCTATCTTCTGTAGCACTATCATCAAACAGACCGAACAGATCTCCACCAAACCCTCATCACCTAGGAGTACCGCGGGTGCTTCTAAAACGATTTATGAACCTATGGTACATTTGATGCAAACCGAGCACCTATCTTGCACCGACGCTAACACTGTTTCAAAACAGATCGAAACAAGATTCCACATGACCCACATAACCTAGGAGTTCCATTGGGTGCCTCCAATACTATTTCCGAACCTATGACACATTCGACACAAACCGAGCACCAATCTTGCATCAAGAGTAGCACTATCTCCAAACGTACCGAATCGAGCTTGCACTTGAGCCTCGTCACCTAGGAGTCCCCTCGAGTGCGTCCAAAACGATTTCTATGCCTATGCTACATTTGGTGCAAACCAAGCACCAATCTTGCATCAAGAGAAGCACTATCCCCAAACACACCGAACCGAGCTTCCCCTTGAGCCTCGTCACCTCGGAGTCGGATGAAGTTCGTCCAAAACAATTTATATGCCTATGGTATGTTTGGTGCAAACCGTGCTCCAACCTTGCACTAACACTAACACTAGCTCCAAATGGACTAAAACGAGATTCCACACGACCCACGTCACTTACGATTTCCATCGGGTGCGTCCAAAACTATTTATGACCTTTGGTACGTTCAATGCAAACCGAGCACCTATCTTCTGTAGCACTATCCCGAAATGGACCGAACAATTCTCCACCAGACCCTCATCACCTAGGAGTACCACGGGTGCTTCTAAAACGATTTATGAACCTATGGTACGTTTGATGCAAACCAAGAACCTATCTTCCACCGACGCTAACACTGTTTCAAAACAGATCGAAATAAGATTTCACATGACCCACGTAACCTAGGAGTTCCATCGGGTGCCTCCAATACTATTTCTGAGCCTACGGTACATTCGACGCAAACCATGCACCAATCATGCATCTTGAGTAGCACTATCTCCAAATGGACCGTACCGAGCTTCCAATTGAGCCTCGTCACCTATGAGTCCCATCAATTGTGTCCAAAACGATTTCTATGCCTATGGTACGTTCAGTTCAAACCGTGCACCTATCTTGCACCGTCGCTAATACTGTCTCAAAATAGATCAAAACGAGATTCCACATGACCCACGTCACCTAGGAGTTCCATCGGGTGCCTCCAATACTATTTCCGAACCTACGGCACATTCGACGCAAACCGAGCACCAATATTGCATCAAGAGTAGCACTATCTCCAAACGTACCGGATCGAGCTTCCACTTGAGCTTCGTCACCTAGGAGTCCCCTCGAGTGCGTCCAAAACGATTTCTATGCCTATGCTACATTTGGTGCAAACCAAGCACCAATCTTGCATCAAGAGAAGCACTATCCCCAAACGGACCGAACCGAGCTTCCACTTAAGCCTCGTCACCTAGGAGTCGGATCGAGTTCGTCCAAAACGATTTCTATGCCTATGGTATGTTCGGTGCAAACCGTGCTCCAACCTTGCACTGACACTAACACTATCTCCAAATGGACTAAAATGAGATTCCACACGACCCACGTCACTTACGAGTTCCATCGGGTGCGTCCAAAACTATTTATGACCTATGGTACGTTCAATGCAAACCGTGCACCTATCTTCTGTAGCACTATTTCCAAACAGACCGAACAGATCTCCACCAAACCCTCATCACCTAGGAGTACCGCGGGTGCTTCTAAAACGATTTATGAACCTATGGTACGTTTGATGCAAACCGAGCACCTATCTTGCACCGACGCGAACACTATCTCAAAATAGATCAAAACGAGATTCCACATGACTCACGTCACCTAGGAGTCCCATCGGGTGCCTCCAATACTATTTCTGAGCCTATGGCACATTCGACGTAAACCGAGAACCAATCTTACATCAAGAGTAGCACTATCTCCAAATGTACCGAATCGAGCTTCCACTTGAGCCTCGTCACCTAGGAGTCCCCTCGAGTGCGTCCAAAACGATTTCTATGCCTATGCTACATTTGGTGCAAACCAAGCACCAATCTTGCTTCAAGAGAAGCACTATCCCCAAACACACCGAACCGAGCTTCCCCTTGAGCCTCGTCACCTAGGAGTCGGATGAAGTTTGTCCAAAACAATTTCTATGCCTATGGTATGTTTGGTGCAAACCGTGCTCCAACCTTGCACTAACACTAACACTAGCTCTAAATGGACTGAAACGAGATTCCACGCGACCCACGTCACTTACGATTTCCATCGGGTGCGTCCAAAACTATTTATGACCTATGGTACGTTCAATGCAAACCGAGCACCTATCTTCTATAGCACTATCCCGAAACAGACTGAACAGATCTCCACCAGACCCTCATCACCTAGGAGTACCATGGGTGCTTCTAAAACGATTTATGAACCTATGGTACGTTTGATGCAAACCAAGCACCTATCTTCCACCGACGCTAACACTGTTTCAAAACAGATCGAAACAAGATTCCACATGACCCACGTAACCTAGGAGTTCCATCGGGTGCCTCCAATACTATTTCTGAGCCAACGGTACATTCGACACAAACCATGCACCAATCATGCATCTTGAGTAGCACTATCTCCAAATGGACCGTACCGAGCTTCCACTTGAGCCTCGTCACCTAGGAGTCCCATCGATTGTGTCCAAAACGATTTCTATGCCTATGATACGTTCAGTTCAAACCGTGCACCTATCTTGCACCGTCGCTAACACTGTCTCAAAATAGATCAAAACGAGATTCCACATGACCCACGTCACCTAGGAGTTCCATCGGGTGCCTCCAATACTATTTCCGAACCTACGGCACATTCGACGCAAACCGAGCACCAATCTTGCATCAAGAGTAGCACTATCTCCAAACGTACCGGATCGAGCTTCCACTTGATCCTCGTCACCTAGGAGTCCCCTCGAGTGCGTCCAAAACGATTTCTATGCCTATGCTACATTTGGTGCAAACCAAGCACCAATCTTGCATCAAGAGAAGCACTATCCCCAAACACACCGAACCGAGCTTCCCCTTGAGCCTCGTCACCTCGGAGTCAGATGAAGTTCGTCCAAAACAATTTCTATGCCTATGGTATGTTTGGTGCAAACCGTGCTCCAACCTTGCACTAACAGTAACACTAGCTCCAAATGGACTAAAACGAGATTCCACACGACCCACGTCACTTACGATTTCCATCGGGTGCGTCCAAAACTATTTATGACCTATGGTACGTTCAATGCAAACCGAGCACCTATCTTCTGTAGCACTATCCCGAAATGGACCGAACAGATCTCCACCAGACCCTCATCACCTAGGAGTACCACGGGTGCTTCTAAAACGATTTATGAACCTGTGGTACGTTTGATGCAAACCAAGCACCTATCTTCCACCGACGCTAACACTGTTTCAAAACAGATCGAAACAAGATTCCACATGACCCACGTAACCTAGGAGTTCCATCGGATGCCTCCAATACTATTTCTGAGCCTACGGTACATTCGACGCAAACCAAGCACCAATCATGCATCTTGAGTAGCACTATCTCCAAATGGACCGTACCGAGCTTCCACTTGAGCCTCGTCACCTATGAGTCCCATCAATTGTGTCCAAAACGATTTCTATGCCTATGGTACGTTCAGTTCAAACCGTGCACCTATCTTGCACCGTCGCTAATACTGCCCCAAAATAGATCAAAACGAGATTCCACATGACCCACGTCACCTAGGAGTTCCATCGGGTGCCTCCAATACTATTTCCAAACCTACGGCACATTCGACGTAAACCGAGCACCAATATTGCATCAAGAGTAGCACTATCTCCAAACGTACCGGATAGAGCTTCCAGTTGAGTCTCGTCACCTAGGAGTCCCCTCGAGTGCGTCCAAAATGATTTCTATGCCTATGCTACATTTGGTGCAAACCAAGCACCAATCTTGCATCAAGAGAAGCACTATCCCCAAACGGACCGAACCGAGCTTCCACTTGAGCCTCGTCACCTAGGAGTCGGATCGAGTTCGTCCACAATGATTTCTATGCCTATGGTATGTTTGGTGCAAACCGTGCTCCAACCTTGCACTGACACTAACACTATCTCCAAATGGACTAAAATGAGATTCCACACGACCCACGTCCCTTACGAGTTCCATTGGGTGCGTCCAAAACTATTTATGACCTATGGTACGTTCAAAGCAAACCGTGCACCTATCTTCTGTAGCACTATCTCCAAACAGACCGAACAGATCTCCACCAAACCCTCATCACCTAGGAGTACCGCGGGTGCTTCTAAAACGATTTAAGAACCTATGGTACGTTTGATGCAAACCGAGCACCTATCTTGCACCGACGCTAACACTGTTTCAAAACAGATCGAAACAAGATTCCACATGACCCACATAACCTAGGAGTTCCATCAGGTGCCTCCAATACTATTTTCAAACCTACGACACATTCGACGCAAACCGAGCACCAATCTTGCATCAAGAGTAGCACTATCTCCAAACGTACCGAATCGAGCTTGCACTTGAGCCTCGTCACCTAGGAGTCCCCTCTAGTGTGTCCAAAACGATTTCTACGCCTATGCTACATTTGGTGCAAACCAAGCACCAAACTTGCATCAAGAGAAGCACTATCCCCAAACAAACCGAACCGAGCTTCCCCTTGAGCCTCGTCTCCTAGGAGTCGGATGAAGTTTGTCCAAAACAATTTCTATGCCTATGGTATGTTTGGTGCAAACCGTGCTCCAACCTTGCACTAACACTAACACTAGCTCCAAATGGACTAAAACGAGATTCCACACGACCCACGTCACTTATGATTTCCATCGGGTGCGTCCAAAACTATTTATGACCTATGGTACGTTCAATGCAAACCGAGCACCTACCTTCTGTAGCACTATCCCGAAATGGACCGAACAGATCTCCACCAGACCCTCATCACCTAGGAGTACCACGGGTGCTTCTAAAACGATTTATGAACCTATGGTACGTTTGATGCAAACCAAGCACCTATCTTCCACCGACGCTAACACTGTTTCAAAACAGATCGAAACAAGATTCCACATGACCCACGTAACCTAGGAGTTCCATCGGGTGCCTCCAATACTATTCCCGAACCTACGACACATTCGAAGCAAACCGAGCACCAATCTTGCATCAAGAGTAGCACTATCTCCAAACGTACCGAATCGTGCTTCCACTTGAGCCTCGTCACCTAGGAGTCCCCTCGAGTGCGTCCAAAACGATTTCTATGCCTATGCTACATTTGGTGCAAACCAAGCACCAATCTTGCATCAAGAGAAGCACTATCGCCAAACAGACCGAACCGAGCTTCCACTTGAGCCTCGTCACCTAGGAGTCGGATCGAGTTCGTCCAAAACGATTTCTATGCCTATGGTATGTTCGGTGCAAACCGCGCTCCAACCTTGCACTCACACTAACACTATCTCCAAATGGACTAAAATGAGATTCCACACGACCCACGTCACTTACGAGTTCCATCGGGTGCGTCCAAAACTATTTATGACCGATGGTACGTTCAATGCAAACCGTGCACCTATCTTCTGTAGCACTATATCCAAACAGACCGAACAGATCTCCACCAAACCCTCATCACCTAGGTGTACCGCGGGTGCTTCTAAAATGATTTATGAACCTATGGTACGTTTGACGCAAACCAAGCACCTATCTTGCACCGACGCTAACACTGTTTCAAAACAGATCGAAACAAGATTCCACATGACCCACGTAACCTAGGAGTTCCATCGGGTGCCTCCAATACTATTTCCGAACCTACGACACATTCGACGCAAACCAAGCACCAATCTTGCATCAAGAGAAGCACTATCCCCAAACACACAGAACCGAGCTTCCCCTTGAGCCTCGTCACCTAGGAGTCGGATGAAGTTCGTCCAAAACAATTTCTATGCCTATGGTATGTTCGGTGCAAACCGTGCTCCAACCTTGCACTAACACTAACACTAGCTCCAAATGGACTAAAACGAGATTCCACACGACCCACGTCACTTACGATTTCCATCAGGTGCGTCCAAAACTATTTATGACCTATGGTACGTTCAATGCAAACCGAGCACCTATCTTCTGTAGCACTATCCCGAAATGGACCGAACAGATCTCCACCAGACCCTCGTCACCTAGGAGTACCACGGGTGCTTCTAAAACGATTTATGAACCTATGGTACGTTTGATGCAAACCTAGCACCTATCATGCACCGACGCTAACACTGTTTCAAAACAGATCGAAACAAGATTCCACATGACCCACGTAACCTAGGAGTTCCATCGGGTGCCTCCAATACTATTTCTGAGCCTACGGTACATTCGACGCAAACCATGCACCAATCATGCATCCTGAGTAGCACTATCTCCAAATGGACCGTACCGAGCTTCCACTTGAGCCTCGTCACCTAGGAGTCCCATCGATTGTGTCCAAAACAATTTCTATGCCTATGGTACGTTCAGTTCAAACCGTGCACCTATCTTGCACCGTCGCTAACACGGTCTCAAAATAGATCAAAACGAGATTCCACATGACCCACGTCACCTAGGAGTTCCATCGGGTGCCTCCAATACTATTTCTGAACCTACGGCACATTCAACGCAAATCCAGCACCAATCTTGCATCAAGAGTAGCACTATCTCCAAACGTACCGAATCGAGCTTGCACTTGAGCCTCGTCACCTAGGAGTCCCCTCGAGTGCGTCCAAAACGATTTCTATGCCTATGCTACATTTGGTGCAAACCAAGCACCAATCTTGCATCAAGAGAAGCACTATCCCCAAACACACAAAACTGAGCTTCCCCTTGAGCCTCGTCACCTAGGAGTCGGATGAAGTTCGTCCAAAACAATTTCTATACCTATGGTATGTTTGGTGCAAACCGTGCTCCAACCTGGCACTAACACTAACACTAGCTCCAAATGGACTATAATGAGATTCCACACGACCCACGTCACTTACGATTTCCATCGGGTGCGTCCAAAACTATTTATGACCTATGGTACGTTCAATGCAAACCGAGCACCAATCTCGCATCAAGAGAAGCACTATCCCCAAACGGACCGAACCAAGCTTCCACTTGAGCCTCGTCACCTAGGTGTCGGATCTAGTTCGTCCAAAACGATTTCCATGCCTATGGTATGTTCGGTGCAAACCGTGCTCCAATGTTGCACTGACACTAACACTATCTCCAAATTGACTAAAATGAGATTCCACACGACCCACGTCAATTACGAGTTCCATCGAGTGCGTCCAAAACTATTTATGACCGATGGTACGTTCAATGCAAACCGTGCACCTATCTTCTGTAGCACTATCTCCAAACGGACCAAACAGATCTCCACCAGACCCTGATCACCTAGGAGTACTGCGGGTGCTTCTAAAACGATTTATGAACCTATGGTACGTTTGATGCAAACCGAGCACCTATCTTGCACCGACGCTAACACTTTTTCAAAACAGATCGAAACAAGGTTCCACATGACCCACGTAACCTAGGAGTTCCATCGGGTGCCTCCAATACTATTTCTGAGCCTTCGGTACATTCGACGCAAACCATGCACCAATCATGCATCAAGAGTAGCACTATCTCCAAATAGACCGTACCGAGCTTCCACTTGAGCCTCGTCACCTAGGAGTCCCATCGATTGTGTCTAAAACGATTTCTATGCCTATGGTACGTTTAGTTCAAACCGTGCACCTATCTTGCACCGTCGCTAACACTGTCTCAAAACAGATCGAGACAAGATTCCACATGACCCACGGAACCTAGGAGTTCCATCAGGTGCCTCCAATACTATTTCTTAGCCTTCGGTACATTCGACACAAACCATGAACCAATCACGCATCAAGAGTAGCACTATCTCCAAATAGACCGTACCGAGCTTTCACTTGAGCCTCGTCACCTAGGGGTCCCATCAATTGTGTCCAAAACAATTTCTATGCCTATGGTATGTTCAGTGCAAACCGTGCTCCAACCTTGCACTGACACTAACACTATCTCCAAATGGACTAAAATGAGATTCCACACGACCCACGTCACTTACGAGTTCCATCGAGTGCTACCAAAACTATTTATGACCAATGGTACGTTCAATGCAAACTGTGCACCTATCTTCTGTAGCACAATCTCCAAACGGACCGAACAGATCTCCACCAGACCCTCATCACCTAGGAGTACCGCGGGTGCTTCTAAAACGATTTATGAACCTATGGTACGTTTGATGTAAACCGAGCACCAATCTTGCACCGACGCTAACACTCTTTCAAATAGATCGAAACAAGATTCCACATGACCCACGTAACCTAGGAGTTCCATCGGGTGCCTCCAATACTATTTCTGAGCCTTCGGTACATTCAACGCAAACCATGCACCAATCATGCATCAATAGTAGCACTATCTCCAAATAGACCGTACCGAGCTTCCACTTGAGCCTCATCACCTAGGAGTCCCATCGATTGTGTCTAAAACGATTTCTAGGAGTTCCATCGGGTGCCTCCAATACTATTTCCGAACCTACGACACATTCGACGCAAACCGAGCACAAATCTTGCATCAAGAGTAGCACTATCTCCAAACGTACCGAATCGAGCTTGCACTTGAGCCTCGTCACCTTGGAGTCCACTCGAGTGTGTCCAAAATGATTTCTATGCCTATGCTACATTTGGTGCAAACCAAGCACCAATCTTGCATCAAGAGAAGCACTATCCCCAAACACACAAAACCGAGCTTCCCCTTGAGCCTCGTCACCTAGGAGTCGGATGAAGTTCGTCCAAAACAATTTCTATGCCTATGGTATGTTTGGTGCAAACTGTGCTCCAACCTTGCACTAACACTAACACTAGCTCCAAATGGACTAAAATGAGATTCCACACGACCCACGTCACTTACGATTTCCATCGGGTGCGTCCAAAACTATTTATGACCTATGGTACGTTCAATGCAAACCGAGCACCAATCTCGCATCAAGAGAAGCACTATCCCCAAACGGACCGAACCAAGCTTCCACTTGAGCCTCGTCACCTAGGAGTCGGATCGAGTTCGTCCAAAACGATTTCCATGCCTATGGTATGTTCGGTGCAAACCGTGCTCCAACGTTGCACTGACACTAACACTATCTCCAAATCGACTAAAATGAGATTCCACACGACCCACGTCAATTACGAGTTCCATCGAGTGCGTCCAAAACTATTTATGACCGATGGTACGTTCAATGCAAACCGTGCACCTATCTTCTGTAGCACTATCTCCAAACGGACCAAACAGATCTCCACCAGACCCTCATCACCTAGGAGTACCGCGGGTGCTTCTAAAACGATTTATGAACCTATGGTACGTTTGATGCAAACCGAGCACCTATCTTGCACCGACGCTAACACTTTTTCAAAACAGATCGAAACAAGGTTCCACATGACCCACGTAACCTAGAAGTTCCATCGGGTGCCTCCAATACTATTTCTGAGCCTTCGGTACATTCGACGTAAACGATGCACCAATCATGCATCAAGAGTAGCACTATCTCCAAATAGACCGTACCGAGCTTCCACTTGAGCCTCGTCACCTAGGAGTCCCATCGATTGTGTCTAAAATGATTTCTATGCCTATGGAACGTTTAGTTCAAACCGTGCACCTATCTTGCACCGTCGCTAACACTGTCTCAAAACAGATCGAGACAAGATTCCACCTGACCCACGGAACCTAGGAGTTCCATCGGGTGCCTCCAATACTATTTCCGAACCTACGACACATTCGACGCAAACCGAGCACCAATCTTGCATCAAGAGTAGCACTATCTCCAAACGTACCGAATCGAGCTTGCACTTGAGCCTCGTCACCTAGGAGTCCCCTCGAGTGCGTCCAAAATGATTTCTATGCCTATGCTACATTTGGTGCAAACCAAGCACCAATCTTGCATCAAGAGAAGCACTATCCCCAAACACACAAAACCGAGCTTCCCCTTGAGCCTCGTCACCTAGGAGTCGGATGAAGTTCGTCCAAAACAATTTCTATGAGTATGGTATGTTTGGTGCAAACCGTGCTCCAACCTTGCACTAACACTAACACTAGCTCCAAATGGACTAAAATGAGATTCCACACGACCCACGTCACTTACGATTTCCATCGGGTGCGTCCAAAACTATTTATGACCTATGGTACGTTCAATGCAAACCGAGCACCAATCTCGCATCAAGAGAAGCACTATCCCCAAACGGACCGAACCAAGCTTCCACTTGAGCCTCGTCACCTAGGAGTCGGATCGAGTTCGTCCAAAACGATTTCCATGCCTATGGTATGTTCGGTGCAAACCGTGCTCCAACGTTGCACTGACACTAACACTATCTCCAAATCGACTAAAATGAGATTCCACACGACCCACGTCAATTACGAGTTCCATCGAGTGCGTCCAAAACTATTTATGACCGATGGTACGTTCAATGCAAACCGTGCACCTATCTTCTGTAGCACTATCTCCAAACGGACCAAACAGATCTCCACCAGACCCTCATCACCTAGGAGTACCGCGGGTGCTTCTAAAACGATTTATGAACCTATGGTACGTTTGATGCAAACCGAGCACCTATCTTGCACCGACGCTAACACTTTTTCAAAACAGATCGAAACAAGGTTCCACATGACCCACGTAACCTAGAAGTTCCATCGGGTGCCTCCAATACTATTTCTGAGCCTTCGGTACATTCGACGTAAACGATGCACCAATCATGCATCAAGAGTAGCACTATCTCCAAATAGACCGTACCGAGCTTCCACTTGAGCCTCGTCACCTAGGAGTCCCATCGATTGTGTCTAAAATGATTTCTATGCCTATGGAACGTTTAGTTCAAACCGTGCACCTATCTTGCACCGTCGCTAACACTGTCTCAAAACAGATCGAGACAAGATTCCACCTGACCCACGGAACCTAGGAGTTCCATCGGGTGCCTCCAATACTATTTCCGAACCTACGACACATTCGACGCAAACCGAGCACCAATCTTGCATCAAGAGTAGCACTATCTCCAAACGTACCGAATCGAGCTTGCACTTGAGCCTCGTCACCTAGGAGTCCCCTCGAGTGCGTCCAAAATGATTTCTATGCCTATGCTACATTTGGTGCAAACCAAGCACCAATCTTGCATCAAGAGAAGCACTATCCCCAAACACACAAAACCGAGCTTCCCCTTGAGCCTCGTCACCTAGGAGTCGGATGAAGTTCGTCCAAAACAATTTCTATGAGTATGGTATGTTTGGTGCAAACCGTGCTCCAACCTTGCACTAACACTAACACTAGCTCCAAATGGACTAAAATGAGATTCCACACGACCCACGTCACTTACGATTTCCATCGGGTGCGTCCAAAACTATTTATGACCTATGGTACGTTCAATGCAAACCGAGCACCAATCTCGCATCAAGAGAAGCACTATCCCAAAACGGACCGAACCGAGCTTCCACTTGAGCCTCGTCACCTAGGAGTCGGATCGAGTTCGTCCAAAATGATTTCTATGCCTATGGTATGTTCGGTGCAAACCGTGCTCCAACCTTGCACTGACACTAACACTATATCCAAATGGACTAAAATTAGATTCCACACGACCCACGTCACTTACGAGTTCCATCGGGTGCGTCCAAAACTATTTATGACCGATGGTACGTTCAATGCAAACCGTGCACCTATCTTCTGTAGCACTATCTCCAAACGGACCGAACAGATCTCCACCAGACCCTCATCACCTAGGAGTACCGCGGGTGCTTCTAAAACGATTTATGAACCTATGGTACGTTTGATGCAAACCGAGCACCTATCTTGCACCGACGCTAACACTTTTTCAAAACAGATCGAAACAAGATTCCACATGACCCACGTAACCTAGGAGTTCCATCGGGTGCCTCCAATACTATTTCTGAGCCTTCGGTACATTCGACGCAAACCATGCACCAATCATGCATCAAGAGTAGCACTATCTCCAAATAGATCGTACCGAGTGATATGAACCCGCTAGGGTTAATGGACGATCTTTCGATGAGAGGTGTGAGATCACTCGATTTGGTGGATGGAGATGACGTTCACGGCCCGACTACAGCCTTCCAAGACCGCGCCTTAGCAACCGATACACCACCTCCAAAGGCTGTCACGATCTTGTGGAGCGCGACAACCAGCCACTAGGGCTCCCGTCCTGCAAGCAATCGAAGAACTAGCAAGAACAAGGAAACAAGCACTGAATTTGCAAGATGAAATTGAAAACCTCAAACTGAATCTTATTATGAGTGGAGTTCTGAAGACAAGGAGACGGGTGGCTGGATCAGCACACGCGCCTACAAGCAAGTAGCAAAGGCTAAACTTGATCTAAACAAAACCCAAGTGTTCCTGGTGGCGGCTAAGGGGTATATAATGTGTGGAGGACGACCACAAGAGAGTTTGGGTCGTGCTCCAACCCTAGGACGCGTCCCTACTGGACTCTAAAAGATACAAGCCCATTGGGCTAACTTAAGGTGGCGCAGCACCCTGGACAGAATAGACCTCTCGGTGATTTTTGGACTGTTGACGCCGTTTCTGAGCAGGTATGAGTATGAGGTCAGATCCGTATGAAAGTAGACTTTATTAGCTTTCCAACAAGTCCAGAATCACCCCAATCCGACTCCGTATGTAATCGTGGCGACCGTCACAAGTTGGAGGTGTGCTGCAGTCCGAATCCAGCCTACGCGAGTCCTTTGCCCTTTTGGTCTTCTCCTTGATTCCTAATCAAAACAAGAGTGCACGTGTCTCCAAGATCTAAACAGGATGGACAAGAGCTCAAGAAGGAACTCACTTGATGATTAAGTGTTCGAGCACGAGCACGGGTAATAGGACCAGCAGGTGTCGGCGTGGACGGCGTGGATGTATGATCGGTGTTGATGTCCTCATCATCCTCCCTTTCTTGAATTTGAGTCGTCCTCGACTCAAGCTCATCTTCCTCACCCAAATAAGGCTTCAGATCTGCAATGTTAAATGTGGGACTAACCCCAAAATCTGCAGGAAGATCAAGCTTATATGCATTCTCATTTATTCGTTGCATCACTTTAAAAGGACCATCCGCTCTAGGCATCAATTTAGATTTTCTTAATTCAGGAAACCTATCCTTTCGCAAATGCAACCAAACCCAATCTCCAGGTTCAAGAATCAATTCCCTTCTACCTTTATCTACAGCAAATTTGTACTTAGCATTCATGCGCTCTATGTTTTCTTTAGTGGTTTCATGTAGTTTTAGCATCAATTCAGCACGTTGCTTAGCATCAAAATTCAACTTTTCAGAACTTGGCAATGGCATTAAATCAATAGGAGCACGTGGTAACAAGCCATAAACAATCTCAAAGGGACACATCTTCGTAGTAGAATGCAGCGAACGATTATAAGCAAACTCAATATGAGGCAAACAATCTTCCCACATCTTAATATTCTTCTTTAAAACAGTCCTTAACATAGTAGACAAAGTTCTATTCACAACTTCAGTTTGACCATCAGTTTGGGGGTGACAAGTGGTGGAAAATAAAAGCTTAGTCCCCAATTTGGCCCATAAAGTTCTCCAAAAATGGCTAAGAAATTTAGCATCACGATCAGAAACAATTGTATTTGGCACACCATGCAAGCGAACAACTTCTCGAAAGAACAAATCAGCAATATTTGTAGCATCATCAGTTTTATGACATGGTATGAAATGTGCCATTTTAGAGAATCGATCCACAACCACAAAAACACTATCTCGCCCTTTCCTAGTCCGTGGCAATCCCAACACAAAATCCATAGAAATATCCTCCCAAGGAGCACTAGGAACAGGAAGAGGCATATACAAACCGTGTGGATTCAACCGGGACTTAGCCTTTTGACATGTTGTGCAGCGAGCAACAAATCTCTCCACATCTCGTCGCATCTTGGGCCAAAAGAAATGACCAGCAAGAATGTCCTCCGTCTTCTTCGCTCCAAAATGCCCCATCAAGCCACCTCCATGCGCTTCCTGCAGCAACAATAAGCGAACGGAGCTAGCTGGAATGCATAGCTTGTTAGCTCTAAACACAAACCCATCATTGAGGATGAATTTGTTCCATGTTTTCCCATCTTTACAATGCAGCAGCACTTCTTTAAAATCAGCATCATGAGCATATCGTTCTTTAATTGTTTCTAACCCAAAGATCTTGTAATCAAGTTGATTCAGCAAAGTATATCTCCTAGACAATGCATCTGCAATGATATTATCCTTCCCTTTCTTGTGTTTGATAACATAAGGAAAAGATTCAATAAATTCAACCCATTTTGCATGTCTACGATTCAGTTTTCCTTGACTACGAATATGCTTCAAAGATTCATGATCAGAATGTATAACAAATTCTTTGGGCCACAAATAATGCTGCCATGTTTCTAATGTCCGCACTAGAGCATATAATTCCTTATCATATGTAGAATAATTAAGAATAGGCCCGCTCAATTTCTCACTAAAGTATGCAACAGGTTTTCCTTCTTGTAACAAAACACCACCCAATCCAATTCCACTCGCATCACATTCAAGCTCGAAAGTCTTATTAAAATCAGGGAGTTGGAGTAGAGGTGCATGTGTTAACTTATCTTTCAGCACATGGAAGGCATGCTCTTGTGCTTTGCCCCAAGAAAAGGACACTCCCTTCTTTGTAAGCTCATTCAATGGTGCAGCAATGGTGCTGAAGTCCTTCACAAAACGGCGATAGAAACCAGCAAGTCCTAGGAAACTCCGCACTTGTGTGACCGTCGTGGGTACAGGCCATCCTTGTATAGCTTCCACCTTGGCTTTATCAACCTCAATTCCCTGTGGAGTGACAACATAGCCAAGAAACGATACTCGATCGGTGCAGAAAGTGCACTTCTCAAGGTTACCAAACAAACGTGCATCACTTAGAGCATTGAAAACAGCACGTAAGTGATCAAGGTGTTCATCAATGGATTTGCTATAAATCAGTATATCATCAAAGTAGACGACAACAAATTTCCCAATGAAAGCACGCAAAACCTCGTTCATTAATCTCATGAAAGTACTAGGTGCATTAGTTAACCCAAAAGGCATGACTAACCACTCATATAGACCGAACTTGGTTTTGAAAGCAGTTTTCCATTCATCTCCCAATTTCATACGAATCTGGTGGTACCCACTACGCAAATCAACCTTTGAAAACACAACAGCACCACTCAATTCATCAAGCATATCATCTAATCGTGGAATAGGGTGTCGATATCGAATGGTGATATTATTAATAGCCCTACAATCAACACACATGCGCCATGTTCCATCTTTCTTAGGCACTAAAATCACTGGAACAGCACAAGGACTAAGAGACTCACGCACATAACCTTTGTCTAGTAGTTCTTGCACTTGTCGCTGAATTTCCTTCGTTTCCTCCGGATTTGTCCTGTATGGCGCACGGTTTGGCAAAGATGCTCCAGGGATAAGATCAATTTGGTGCTCAATCCCTCGTATTGGTGGCAGCCCCGCTGGTATCTCAATGGGAAACACATCAGAATACTCCTGCAAAATGTTAGCAACAGTAGGGGGCAAAGAACGTTGCATATCCTCAAATGAAATCAAAGCATCCTTGCATACCAAAGCATAAGCAACAGAGGTGGATGCATTGAACTCATTAATATCAGATTTTGTAGCAAGCATACAACGTCCTTTCAATGTTATCTCATCTTTGTCATCAACAACAGATTTGTCACTCTCGCTCTTTGCTTTTGCAGCCTTAGTAACATCAGATTGCATAATAGCTTCAGGAGACATAGGATGCAACACAATTTTTCGATCATGGTATAGAAACGAATATTGATTTGATCTACCATGATGCATCGAATCTCTATCAAATTGCCATGGTCTACCTAGCAGAATATTGCAAGCTTGCATAGGCACAACATCACATTCAACAATATCTTTGTATGATCCGATGGCAAAATTGATTCGCACCAGTCTCGTTACCTTTGCCTTACCACTGTTGTTCAGCCATTGGATGTAGTAGGGATGGGGATGTGGTTTGGTGGTGAGGGCGAGCTTCTGTACCATGTCGCTACTTGCCAAGTTGTTGCAGCTACCTCCATCAATGATCATGCGACACGAACGCTCCTTGATGACACACTTTGTTTGGAATAAAGTGTGTCGCTGATTTTGCTCAGCCTTCTCCATTTGTGCACTAAGCACTCGCTGTACAATCAAGCTCTCATAGTGCTCCGCGTCACCTGCATTGATGTGTTCTTCTATGTGTTCCTCACTACCTGCATAGTCAGCCGCAAGCAATGCAAGTGTATCTTCATCAAAATCACTAGCAGATGAACACTCACCATCATCTTTGACAATCATAACACGCTTGTTTGGGCAGTCACGCATCATATGGCCATATCCCTTGCACCGATGACATTGTATGTTGCTTGTTCTACCTGTCGATGCCACGGATGAAGTACTCGCAGCCGGCTTTTGCGCTGTCTTCACTACTGAATTGGTGGGGGCAGCTCGAGTCTTGTCACTAGATGATGGCGTAGGAGTACGTGTAGACGGAGTTGTAGATGGGCGCGGCTGCCATGAACTAGCTTTCCCTGCAGAAACATTAGTCCTTGCGCTAGCACGTCGTCCCTGCACTTCCCGTTCAGCTTTACAAGCAAGATGAAACAGTTTGGTTACGTTATTGTATTCTTTGTAAGCGAGGATATCCTGAATTTCCCGATTTAATCCACCTAAAAATCTAGCCATAGCAGGTTCCTCATCCTCCTCTAAATTACAACGCAACATACCCATTTGTAATTCCTGATAGTATTCTTCTACACATTTAGAACCTTGTCTCAATTGCTGCAACTTATTTATCATATCACGGGCATAGTAAGATGGAACAAATCTAGCTCTCATGGCTCGTTTCAGTGCATTCCAAGTTCTAGGTATGTTATTAGGATTTTTCTTGCCATATTCGATCCACCAAACAGAAGCAAAATCTGTGAACTCACTAGTAGCAGCCCTAACACGCGTGTTCTCAGGAAATTCATGGCATGCAAACTTTTGATCAACAGCAATCTCCCAAGTAATGTATGCATCAGGGTCATATTTACCATCAAAAGGAGGTATTTTAAATTTAATCTTACTGAAAGCATCATCATTATTGTGTACCTCGCGTCGGCGGCGACCACCCATACCTCTACGGTTGTGACGTAGGCGACGTCGATCACGAGTGTCTCGATCATCATGTTCAGTATCACCTGTGTATTCTTCATCATAACTAGCATCCTCTCGATCTTCCTCCTTCTTTTCTTCTTTATGCTGGTCTTTATCATTGTTGTGGAGGTCATCAAAACGCCTCAGCAGAGCAGCAAGGCTTTTGTCCACACTAGCAATGGACTGCTCCAAACCTGCAAGCTTGTTGTTTGCGGCAATCTGAGTAGCCTCCAACTGCCCAAGTTTGTCATTTGTCACCTGCAAGTCATTATCAAGTCCCTCCGTGTGCAACTTCACTTTCCTTTCAAAATGTTGTATGATGCCCTTTGTGCGAGGCGAATGTGGAATTTGGTTATCTTCGTCGGTCCCTGACATGGTTCAAAGACAAAGACAACAAGAAGACAAGTGAAGAAATAAAAGCCCTACAACTACTAGGATGTAGCTACAGCAAGTCGCTCACTCTCCACCTATTACACAAGTTCTTACCAGTTCTTACCTTGCTCGATAGGAGGGGTCAGCTACCAACAAGTCTGCAGCAATGGATGAAGTGTATCGGTGCCGTAGCACGAGACCTGTCAAGCTGTAGGATATGTGGAGCTATAGGTGGGCTGAAACAAGGAACGAACTAGCACCACGTTAGTTACAAAAAGCAAGCTGAATAATCGTTCAACCGGCGGTACTGTGCTGGTCCTAGTCTAGACCGTGCTAGAGACGCGAGCCTAGACACAAAGGAGAGCACAACACACCACCCAAAGTGAACGAAGAATCTCTAAGATCAGCCCCTTTCTCTTCTTTTCTTTTGCTTCTTTCTTTTTCTTTTTTTTTTCTTTTTTTTTGAATATTTTTTTTTCAGGAGCTCTCAAAACTGATTATATGAACAAGAACACTCCCAAAGAGCAACTCAGCACACACACTTTTTCCGAAAGGGCAGGGGTATTCTGGTAAAAAAAAAATACTCTCTCTCTCTCTCTCTCTCTCTAGAGTAAGCCACTCGTTTAGATATGAATACTTGCTGCGTGGTTCGTTTGATATTTGTAGCACAGGAAAACTGATTCCTCGTCTGATTGGAACTTCCAATTCTACTCGGACTTGGTCAACAGCGAGGAATATCCGATTCCTTGATCCGACTCAAACTTGAAAACCGACTTGGATTCGGCCAACAGAGAGGAACAGCCGATTCCTTGTCCGATTCAAACTTCAAACCCTACTTGGATTCGGCCAACAGAGAGACTATATGATAGCGCGTGTTGTGATAGAACGTGACAAGAACTCAAAACTCTAAAGGACTAAAACTAAGACCAGCAACTTGACACAACCGATGCAACCGACGACTCAACAAGCCCTAACTAGGTAGCACTAGCCACGGCCCAAAAGTCTATAGGATTGTAGGAAAACTAATCTACTTTTTTTTGGCTTTTTTTTTTGGAACTGTAGGAAAAATAAAAACAGCGAAGAATTATAAGTCTCTCACCGATAAACCTTGCTCTGATTACCAATTGATATGAACCCGCTAGGGTTAATGGACGATCTTTCGATGAGAGGTGTGAGATCACTCGATTTGGTGGATGGAGATGACGTTCACGGCCCGACTACAGCCTTCCAAGACCGCGCCTTAGCAACCGATACACCACCTCCAAAGGCTGTCACGATCTTGTGGAGCGCGACAACCAGCCACTAGGGCTCCCGTCCTGCAAGCAATCGAAGAACTAGCAAGAACAAGGAAACAAGCACTGAATTTGCAAGATGAAATTGAAAACCTCAAACTGAATCTTATTATGAGTGGAGTTCTGAAGACAAGGAGACGGGTGGCTGGATCAGCACACGCGCCTACAAGCAAGTAGCAAAGGCTAAACTTGATCTAAACAAAACCCAAGTGTTCCTGGTGGCGGCTAAGGGGTATATAATGTGTGGAGGACGACCACAAGAGAGTTTGGGTCGTGCTCCAACCCTAGGACGCGTCCCTACTGGACTCTAAAAGATACAAGCCCATTGGGCTAACTTAAGGTGGCGCAGCACCCTGGACAGAATAGACCTCTCGGTGATTTTTGGACTGTTGACGCTGTTTCTGAGCAGGTATGAGTATGAGGTCAGATCCGTATGAAAGTAGACTTTATTAGCTTTCCAACAAGTCCAGAATCACCCCAATCCGACTCCGTATGTAATCGTGGCGACCGTCACAAGTTGGAGGTGTGCTGCAGTCCGAATCCAGCCTACGCGAGTCCTTTGCCCTTTTGGTCTTCTCCTTGATTCCTAATCAAAACAAGAGTGCACGTGTCTCCAAGATCTAAACAGGATGGACAAGAGCTCAAGAAGGAACTCACTTGATGATTAAGTGTTCGAGCACGAGCACGGGTAATAGGACCAGCAGGTGTCGGCGTGGACGGCGTGGATGTATGATCGGTGTTGATGTCCTCATCACCGAGCTTCCACTTGTGCCTCGTCACCTAGGAGTCCCATCGATTGTGTCTAAAATGATTTCTATGCCAATGGTACGTTTAGTTCAAACCGTGCACCTATCTTGCACCGTCGCTAACACTGTCTCAAAATAGATCGAAACAAGATTCCACATGACCCACGTAACCTAGGAGTTCCATCGGGTGCCTCCAATACTATTTCTGAACCTACGGCACATTCGACGCAAACCGAGCACCAATCTTGCATCAAGAGTAACACTATCCCCAAACGTACCGAATCGAGCTCCACTTGAGCCTCGTCACCTAGGAGTCCCCTCGTGCGTCCAAAACGATTTCTATGCCTATGCTACATTTGGTGCAAACTTATCACCAATCTTGCATCAAGAGAAGCACTATCCCCAAACGGACCGAACCGAGCTTCCACTCGAACCTTGCACTAACACTAACACTATCTTCAAATGGACTAAAACGAGATTCCACACGACCCACATCACTTACGATTTCCATCGGGTGCGTCCAATACTTTTTATGACCTATGGTACGTTCAATGCAAACCGAGTACCTATCTTCTGTAGCACTATCTCCAAACGGACCGAACAGATCTCCACCAGACCCTCATCACCTAGGAGTACCGTGGGTGCTTCTAAAACGATTTATTAACCTATGGTACGTTTGACGCAACCGAACACCTATCTTGCACGCACGCTAACACTGTTTCAAAACAGATCGAAACAAGATTCCACATGACCCACGTAACCTAGGAGTTCCATCGGATGCCTCTAATACTATTTCTGAGCCTACGGTACATTTGAGGCAAACCATGCACCAATCATGCATCAAGAGCAGCACTGTCTCCAAACAGACCGAATCGAGCTTCCACTTGAGCCTACGCTAACACTATTTCTATGCCTATGCTACATTTGGTGCAAACCAAGCACCAACCCTGCATCAACAGAAGCACTATCCCCAAACAGACAAAACCGAGCTTCCCCTTGAGCCTCGTCACCTAGGAGTCGGATCAAGTTCGTCCAAAACGATTTCTATGCCTATGGTATGTTCGGTGCAAACCTTGCTCCAACCTTGCACTGACACTAACACTATCTCCAAATGGACTAAAACAAGATTCCACACGACCCACGTCACTTACGATTTCCATCGGGTGCGTCCAAAACTATTTATGACCTATGGTACGTTCAATGCAAACCGAGCACCTATCTTCTGTAGCACTATCTCGAAACGGACCGAACAGATCTCCACCAGACCCTCATCACCTAGGAGTACCACGGGTGCTTCTAAAACGATTTATGAACCTATGGTACGTTTGATACAAACCAAGCACCTATCTTGCACCGACGCTAACACTGTTTCAAAACAAATCAAAATAAGATTCCACATGACCCATGTAACCTAGGAGTTCCATCGGGTGCCTCCAATACTATTTCTGAGCCTACGGTACATTCGACGCAAACCATGCACCAATCATGCATCTTGAGTAGCACTATCTCCAAATGGACCGTACTGAGCTTCCACTTGAGCCTCGTCACCTAGGAGTCCCATCGATTGTGTCCAAAATGATTTCTAAGCCTATGGTACGTTCAGTTCAAACCGTGCACCAATCTTGCACTGTCGCTAACACTGTCTCAAAATAGATCAAACCGATATTCCACATGACCCACGTCACCTAGGAGTTCCATCGGGTGCCTCCAATACTATTTCTGAACCTACGGCACATTCGACGCAAACCGAGCACCAATCTTGCATCAAGAGTAACACTATCCCCAAACGTACCGAATCGAGCTTCCACTTGAGCCTCGTCACCTAGGAGTCCCCTCGAGTGCGTCCAAAACGATTTCTATGCCTATGCTACATTTGGTGCAAACCAAGCACCAATCTTGCATCAAGAGAAGCACTATCCCCAAACGGACCGAACCGAGCTTCCACTTGAGCCTCGTCACCTAGGAGTCGGATCGAGTTCGTCCAAAACAATTTCTATGCCTGTGGTATGTTCGGTGCAAACCGTGCTCCAACCTTGCACTAACACTAACACTATCTCCAAATGGACTAAAACGAGATTCCACACGACCCACATCACTTACGATTTCCATCGGGTGCGTCCAATACTATTTATGACCTATGGTACGTTCAAAGCAAACCGAGCACCTATCTTCTGTAGCACTATCCCAAAACGGACCGAACAGATCTCGACCAGACCCTCATCACCTAGGAGTACCGCGGGTGCTTCTAAAACAGTTTATGAAGCTATGGAACGTTTGATGCAAACCGAGCACCTATCTTGCACCAACGCTAACACTGTTTCAAAACAGATCAAAACAAGATTCCACATGACCTACGTAACCTAGGAGTTCCATCGGGTGCTTCCAATACTATTTCTGAGCCTACGGTACATTCGACGCAAACCATGCACCAATCATGCATCTTGAGTAGCACTATCTCCAAATGGACCGTACCGAGCTTCCACTTGAGCCTCGTCACCTAGGAGTCCTATCGATTGTGTCTAAAATGATTTCTATGCCTATGGTACGTTTAGTTCAAACTGTGCACCTATCTTGCATCGTCGCTAACACTGTTTAAAAACAATCGAAACAAGATTCCACATGACCCACGTAACCTAAGAGTTCCATCGAGTGCCTCCAATACTATTTCCGAACCGACGACACATTCAACGCAAACTGAGCACCAATCTTGCATCAAGAGTAGCACTATCTCCAAACGTACTGAATCGAGCTTCCACCTGAGCCTCGTCACCTAGGAGTCCCCTCGAGTGCGTCCAAAATGATTTCTATGCCTATGGTATGTTCGGTGCAAACCTTGCTCCAACCTTGCACTAACACTAACACTATCTCCAAATGGACTAAAACAAGATTCCACACGACCCACGTCACTTACGATTTCCATCGGGTGCGTCCAAAACTATTTATGACCTATGGTACGTTCAATGCAAACCGAGCAGCTATCTTCTGTAGCACTATCCCGAAACGGACCGAACAGATCTCCACCAGACCCTCATCACCTAGGAGTACCACGGGTGCTTCTAAAACGATTTATGAACCTATGGTACGTTTGATGCAAACCAAGCACCTATCTTGCACCGACGCTAACACTGTTTCAAAACAAATCAAAATAAGATTCCACATGACCCATGTAACCTAGGAGTTCCATCGGGTGCCTCCAATACTATTTCTGAGCCTACGGTACATTCGACGCAAACCATGCACCAATCATGCATCTTGAGTAGCACTATCTCCAAATGGACCGTACCGAGCTTCCACTTGAGCCTCGTCACCTAGGAGTCCCATCGATTGTGTCCAAAATGATTTCTATGCCTATGGTACGTTCAGTTCAAACCGTGCACCTATCTTGCACTGTCGCTAACACTGTCTCAAAATAGACCAAACCGATATTCCACATGACCCACGTCACCTAGGAGTTCCATCGGGTGCCTCCAATACTATTTCTGAACCTATGGCACATTCAACGCAAACCGAGCACCAATCTTGCATCAAGAGTAACACTGTCCCCAAACGTACCGAATCGAGCTTCCACTTGAGCCTCGTCACCTAGGAGTCCCCTCGAGTGCGTCCAAAACGATTTCTATGGCTATGCTACATTTGGTGCAAACCAAGCACCAATCTTGCATCAAGAGAAGCACTATCCCCAAACGGACCGAACCGAGCTTCCACTTGAGCCTCGTCACCCAGGAGTCGGATCGAGTTCGTCCAAAACAATTTCTATGCCAATGGTATGTTCGGTGCAAACCGTGCTCCAACATTGCACTAACACTAACACTATCTCCAAATGGACTAAAACGAGGTTCCACACGACCCACGTCACTTACGAGTTCCATCGGGCGCGTCCAAAACTATTTATGACCTATGGTACATTCAATGCAAACCGTGCACCTATCTTCTATAGCACTATCTCCAAACAGACCAAACAGATCTCCACCGGACCCTTATCACCTAGGAGTACCGCGGGTGCTTCTAAAACGATTTATGAACCTATGGTACGTTTGATGCAAACCGAGCACCTATCTTGTACCGACGCTAACACTATTTCAAAACAGATCGAAATAAGATTCCACATGACCCACGTAACCTAAGAGTTCCATCGGGTGCCTCCAATACTATTTCTGTGCCTACGGTACATTCGACGCAAACCATGCACCAATCATGCATCAAGAGTAGCACTATCTCCAAATGGACCGTACCGAGCTTCCACTTGAGCCTCGTCACCTAGGAGTCCCATCGATTGTGTCTAAAATGATTTCTATGCCTATGGTACGTTTAGTTCAAACCGTGCACCTATCTTGCACCGTCGCTAACACTGTCTAAAAACAGATCAAAACAAGATTCCACATGACCCACGTAACCTAGGAGTTCCATCGGGTGCCTCCAATACTATTTTCGAACCTACGACACATTCAACGCAAACCGAGCACCAATCTTGCATCAAGAGTAGCACTATCTGCAAACGTACCGAATCGAGCTTCCACTTGAGCCTCGTCACCTTGGAGTCCCCTCGAGTGCGTCCAAAACGATTTCTATGCCTATGCTACATTTGGTGCAAACCAAGCACCAATATTGCATCAAGAGAAGCACTATCCCCAAACACAACGAACCGAGCTTCCCCTTGAGCCTCATCACCTAGGAGTCGGATCAAGTTCGTCCAAAACAATTTCTATGCCTATGGTATGTTCGGTGCAAACCGTGCTCCAACCTTGCACTAACACTAACACTATCTCCAAATGGACTAAAATGAGATTCCACATGACCCACGTCACTTATGAGTTCCATCGGGTGCGTCCAAAACTATTTATGACCGATGGTACGTTCAATGCAAACCGTGCACCTATCTTCTGTAGCACTATCTCCAAACGGACCAAACAGATCTCCACCAGACCCTCATCACCTAGGAGTACCGCGGGTGCTTCTAAAATGATTTAAGAAGCTATGGTATGTTTCATGCAAACCGAGCACCTATCTTGCACCGACGCTAACACTTTTTCAAAACAGATCGAAACAAGATTCCACATGACCCACGTAACCTAGCAGTTCCATCGGGTGCCTCCAATACTATTTCTTAGCCTTCGGTACATTCGACACAAACCATGAACCAATCACGCATCAAGAGTAGCACTATCTCCAAATAGACCGTACCGAGCTTTCACTTGAGCCTCGTCACCTAGGGGTCCCATCAATTGTGTCCAAAACGATTTCTATGCCTATGGTATGTTCAGTGCAAACCGTGCTCCAACCTTGCACTGACACTAACACTATCTCCAAATGGACTAAAATGAGATTCCACACGACCCACGTCACTTATGAGTTCCATCGAGTGCGTCCAAAACTATTTATGACCAATGGTACGTTCAATGCAAACTGTGCACCTTTCTTCTGTAGCACTATCTCCAAACGGACCGAACAGATCTCCACCAGACCCTCATCACCTAGGAGTACCGCGGGTGCTTCTAAAACGATTTATGAACCTATGGTACGTTTGATGCAAACCGAGCACCTATCTTGCACCGACGCTAACACTTTTTCAAAATAGATCGAAACAAGATTCCACATGACCCACGTAACCTAGGAGTTCCATCGGGTGCCTCCAATACTATTTCTGAGCCTTCGGTACATTCAACGCAAACCATGCACCAATCATGCATCAAGAGTAGCACTATCTCCAAATAGACCGTACCGAGCTTCCACTTGAGCCTCGTCACCTAGGAGTCCCATCGATTGTGTCTAAAACGATTTCTATGCCTATGGTACGTTTAGTTCAAACCGTGCACCTATCTTGCACCGTCGCTAACACTGTCACAAAACAGATCGAAACAAGATTCCACATGACCCACGTAACCTAGGAGTTCCATCGGGTGCCTCCAATACTATTTCCGAACCTACGACACATTCGACGCAAACCGAGCACAAATCTTGCATCAAGAGTAGCACTATCTCCAAACGTACCGAATCGAGCTTGCACTTGAGCCTCGTCACCTTGGAGTCCACTCGAGTGTGTCCAAAATGATTTCTATGCCTATGCTACATTTGGTGCAAACCAAGCACCAATCTTGCATCAAGAGAAGCACTATCCCCAAACACACAGAACCGAGCTTCCCCTTGAGCCTCGTCACCTAGGAGTCGGATGAAGTTCGTCCAAAACAATTTCTATGCCTATGGTATGTTTGGTGCAAACTGTGCTCCAACCTTGCACTAACACTAACACTAACACTAGCTCCAAATGGACTAAAATGAGATTCCACACGACCCACGTCACTTACGATTTCCATCGGGTGCGTCCAAAACTATTTATGACCTATGGTACGTTCAATGCAAACCGAGCACCAATCTCGCATCAAGAGAAGCACTATCCCCAAACGGACCGAACCAAGCTTCCACTTGAGCCTCGTCACCTAGGAGTCGGATCGAGTTCGTCCAAAACGATTTCCATGCCTATGGTATGTTCGGTGCAAACCGTGCTCCAACGTTGCACTGACACTAACACTATCTCCAAATCGACTAAAATGAGATTCCACACGACCCACGTCAATTACGAGTTCCATCGAGTGCGTCCAAAACTATTTATGACCGATGGTACGTTCAATGCAAACCGTGCACCTATCTTCTGTAGCACTATCTCCAAACGGACCAAACAGATCTCCACCAGACCCTCATCACCTAGGAGTACCGCGGGTGCTTCTAAAACGATTTATGAAGCTATGGTACGTTTGATGCAAACCGAGCACCTATCTTGCACCGACGCTAACACTTTTTCAAAACAGATCGAAACAAGGTTCCACATGACCCACGTAACCTAGGAGTTCCATCGGGTGCCTCCAATACTATTTCTGAGCCTTCGGTACATTCGACGCAAACCATGCATCAATCATGCATCAAGAGTAGCACTATGTCCAAATAGACCGTACCGAGCTTCCACTTGAGCCTCGTCACCTAGGAGTCCCATCGATTGTGTCTAAAATGATTTCTATGCCTATGGAACGTTTAGTTCAAACCGTGCACCTATCTTGCACCGTCGCTAACACTGTCTCAAAACAGATCGAGACAAGATTCCACATGACCCACGGAACCTAGGAGTTCCATCGGGTGCCTCCAATACTATTTCCGAACCTACGACACATTCGACGCAAACCGAGCACCAATCTTGCATCAAGAGTAGCACTATCTCCAAACGTACCGAATCGAGCTTGCACTTGAGCCTCGTCACCTAGGAGTCCCCTTGAGTGCGTCCAAAATGATTTCTATGCCTATGCTACATTTGGTGCAAACCAAGCACCAATCTTGCATCAAGAGAAGCACTATCCCCAAACACATAGAACCGAGCTTCCCCTTGAGCCTCGTCACCTAGGAGTCGGTTGAAGTTCGTCCAAAACAATTTCTATGCCTATGGTATGTTTGGTGCAAACCGTGCTCCAACCTTGCACTAACACTAACACTAGCTCCAAATGGACTAAAATGAGATTCCACACGACCCACGTCACTTACGATTTCCATCGGGTGCGTCCAAAACTATTTATGACCTATGGTACGTTCAATGCAAACCGAGCACCAATCTCGCATCAAGAGAAGCACTATCCCAAAATGGACCGAACCGAGCTTCCACTTGAGCCTCGTCACCTAGGAGTCGGATCGAGTTCGTCCAAAACGATTTCTATGCCTATGGTATGTTCGGTGCAAACCGTGCTCCAACCTTGCACTGACACTAACACTATCTCCAAATGGACTAAAATTAGATTCCACACGACCCACGTCACTTACGAGTTCCATCGGGTGCGTCCAAAACTATTTATGACCGATGGTACGTTCAATGCAAACCGTGCACCTATCTTCTGTAGCACTATCTCCAAACGGACCGAACAGATCTCCACCAGACCCTCATCACCTAGGAGTACCGCGGGTGCTTCTAAAACGATTTATGAACCTATGGTACGTTTGATGCAAACCGAGCACCTATCTTGCACCAACGCTAACACTTTTTCAAAACAGATCGAAACAAGATTCCACATGACCCACGTAACCTAGGAGTTCCATCGGGTGCCTCCAATACTATTTCTGAGCCTTCGGTACATTCGACGCAAACCATGCACCAATCATGCATCAAGAGTAGCACTATCTCCAAATAGATCGTACCGAGCTTCCACTTGAGCCTCGTCACCTAGGAGTCCCATCGATTGTGTCTAAAACGATTTCTATGCCTATGGTACGTTTAGTTCAAACCGTGCACCTATCTTGCACCGTCGCTAACACTGTCTGAAAATAGATCGAAACAAGATTCCACATGACCCACGTAACCTAGGAGTTCCATCGGGTGCCTCCAATACTATTTCTGAACCTACGGCACATTCGACGTAAACCGAGCACCAATCTTGCATCAAGAGTAACACTATCCCCAAACGTACCGAATCGAGCTCCACTTGAGCCTCGTCACCTAGGAGTCCCCTCGAGTGCGTCCAAAACGATTTCTATGCCTATGCTACATTTGGTGCAAACGAATCACCAATCTTGCATCAAGAGAAGCACTATCCCCAAACGGACCGAACCGAGCTTCCACTCGAACCTTGCACTAACACTAACACTATCTTCAAATGGACTAAAACGAGATTCCACACGACCCACATCACTTACGATTTCCATCGGGTGCGTCCAATACTATTTATGACCTATGGTACGTTCAATGCAAACCGAGTACCTATCTTCTGTAGCACTATCTCCAAACGGACCGAACAGATCTCCACCAGACCCTCATCACCTAGGAGTACCGCGGGTGCTTCTAAAACAATTTATGAAGCTATGGAACGTTTGATGCAAACCGAGCACCTATCTTGCACCAACGCTAACACTGTTTCAAAACAGATCAAAACAAGATTCCACATGACCTACGTAACCTAGGAGTTCCATCGGGTGCTTCCAATACTATTTCTG
The DNA here is from genome assembly GCA_022457205.1 of Saccharum spontaneum. Classification (NCBI taxonomy): domain Eukaryota; kingdom Viridiplantae; phylum Streptophyta; class Magnoliopsida; order Poales; family Poaceae; genus Saccharum; species Saccharum spontaneum. The sequence goes on from CM039594.1 coordinate 34,163,651, forward strand.
AGCCTACGGTACATTCGACGCAAACCATGCACCAATCATGCATCTTGAGTAGCACTATCTCCAAATGGACCGTACCGAGCTTCCACTTGAGCCTTGTCACCTAGGAGTCCTATCGATTGTGTCTAAAATGATTTCTATGCCTATGGTACGTTTAGTTCAAACTGTGCACCTATCTTGCAACGTCGCTAACATTGTCTAAAAACAATCGAAACAAGATTCCACATGACCCACGTAAACTAGGAGTTCCATCGAGTGCCTCCAATACTATTTCCGAACCTACAACACATTCAACGCAAACTGAGCACCAATCTTGCATCAAGAGTAGCACTATCTCCAAACGTACCGAATCGAGCTTCCACCTGAGCCTCGTCACCTAGGAGTCCCCTCGAGTGCGTCCAAAACGATTTCTATGCCTATGGTATGTTCGGTGCAAACCTTGCTCCAACCTTGCACTAACACTAACACTATCTCCAAATGGACTAAAACAAGATTCCACACGACCCACGTCACTTATGATTTCCATCGGGTGCGTCCAAAACTATTTATGACCTATGGTACGTTCAATGCAAACCGAGCACCTATCTTCTGTAGCACTATCCCGAAACGGACCGAACAGATCTCCACCAGACCCTCATCACCTAGGAGTACCACGGGTGCTTCTAAAACGATTTATGAACCTATGGTACGTTTGATGCAAACGAAGCACCTATCTTGCACCGACGCTAACACTGTTTCAAAACAAATCAAAATAAGATTCCACATGACCCATGTAACCTAGGAGTTCCATCGGGTGCCTCCAATACTATTTCTGAGCCTATGGTACATTCGACGCAAACCATGCACCAATCATGCATCTTGAGTAGCACTATCTCCAAATGGACCGTACCGAGCTTCCACTTGAGCCTCGTCACCTAGGAGTCCCATCGATTGTGTCCAAAACGATTTCTATGCCTATGGTACGTTCAGTTCAAACCGTGCACCTATCTTGCACTGTCGCTAACATTGTCTCAAAATAGATCAAACCGATATTCCACATGACCCACGTCACCTAGGAGTTCCATCGGGTGCCTCCAATACTATTTCTGAACCTACGGCACATTCAACGCAAACCGAGCACCAATCTTGCATCAAGGGTAACACTATCCCCAAACGTACCGAATCGAGCTTCCACTTGAGCCTCGTCACCTAGGAGTCCCCTCGAGTGCGTCCAAAACGATTTCTATGGCTATGCTACATTTGGTGCAAACCAAGCACCAATCTTGCATCAAGAGAAGCACTATCCCCAAACGGACCGAACCGAGCTTCCACTTGAGCCTCGTCACCCAGGAGTCGGATCGAGTTCGTCCAAAACAATTTCTATGCCTATGGTATGTTCGGTGCAAACCGTGCTCCAACATTGCACTAACACTAACACTATCTCCAAATGGACTAAACGAGGTTCCACACGACCCACGTCACTTACGAGTTCCATCGGGTGCGTCCAAAACTATTTATGACCTATGGTACATTCAATGCAAACCGTGCACCTATCTTCTATAGCACTATCTCCAAACAGACCAAACAGATCTCCACCGGACCCTTATCACCTAGGAGTACCGCGGGTGCTTCTAAAACGATTTATGAACCTATGGTACGTTTGATGCAAACCGAGCACCTATCTTGTACCGACGCTAACACTGTTTCAAAACAGATCGAAATAAGATTCCACATGACCCACGTAACCTAAGAGTTCCATCGGGTGCCTCCAATACTATTTCTGAGCCTACGGTACATTCGACGCAAACCATGCACCAATCATGCATCAAGAGTAGCACTATCTCCAAATGGACCGTACCGAGCTTCCACTTGAGCCTCGTCACCTAGGAGTCCCATCGATTGTGTCTAAAATGATTTCTATGCCTATGGTACGTTTAGTTCAAACCGTGCACCTATCTTGCACCGTCGCTAACACTGTCTAAAAACAGATCGAAACAAGATTCCACATGACCCACGTAACCTAGGAGTTCCATCGGGTGCCTCCAATACTATTTTTGAACCTACGACACATTCAACGCAAACCGAGCACCAATCTTGCATCAAGAGTAGCACTATCTGCAAACGTACCGAATTGAGCTTCCACTTGAGCCTCGTCACCTTGGAGTCCCCTCGAGTGCGTCCAAAACGATTTCTATGCCTATGCTACATTTGGTGCAAACCAAGCACCAATCTTGCATCAAGAGAAGCACTATCCCCAAACACAATGAACCGAGCTTCCCCTTGAGCCTCATCACCTAGGAGTCAGATCAAGTTCGTCCAAAACAATTTCTATGCCTATGGTATGTTCTGTGCAAACCGTGCTCCAACCTTGCACTAACACTAACACTATCTCCAAATGGACTAAAACGAGGTTCCACACGACCCACGTCACTTACGAGTTCCATCGGGTGCGTCCAAAACTATTTATGACCTATGGTACATTCAATGCAAACCGTGCACCTATCTTCTGTTGCACTATCTCCAAACAGACCGAACAGGTCTCCACCAGACCCTCATCACCTAGGAGTACCGCGGGTGCTTCTAAAATGATTTATGAACCTATGGTACGTTTGATGCAAACTGAGCACCTATCTTGTACCGACGCTAACACTGTTTCAAAACAGATCGAAATAAGATTCCACATGACCCACGTAACCTAGGAGTTCCATCGGGTGCCTCCAATACTATTTCTAAGCCTACGGTACATTCAACGCAAACCATGCACCAATCATGCATCAAGAGTAGCACTATCTCCAAATGGACCGTACCGAGCTTCCACTTGAGCGTCATCAACTAGGAGTCCCATCGATTGTGTCTAAAATGATTTCTATGCCTATGGTACGTTTAGTTCGAACCGTGCACCTATCTTGCACCGTCGCTAACACTGTCTAAAAATAGATCGAAACAAGATTCCACATGACCCACGTAACCTAGGAGTTCCATCGGGTGCCTCCAATACTATTTCCGAACCTACGACACATTCAATGCAAACCGAGCACCAATCTTGCATCAAGAGTAGCACTATCTCCAAACGTATCGAATCGAGCTTCCACCTGAGCCTCGTCACCTAGGAGTCCCCTCGAGTGCGTCCAAAATGATTTCTATGCCTATGCTACATTTGGTGCAAACCAAGCACCAATCTTGCATCAAGAGAAGCACTATCCCCAAACACACCGAACTGAGCTTCCCCTTGAGCCTCGTCACCTAGGAGTCGGATCAAGTTCGTCTAAAACAATTTCTATGCATGTGGTATGTTCGGTGCAAACCGTGCTCCAACCTTGCACTAACACTATCTCCAAATGGACTAAAACGAGGTTCCACACGACCCACGTCACTTACGAGTTCCATCGGGTGCGTCCAAAACTATTTATGACCTATGGTACATTCAATGCAAACCGTGCACCTATCTTCTGTAGCACTATCTCCAAACAGACCGAACAGATCTCCACCAGACCCTCATCACCTAGGAGTACCGCGGGTGCTTCTAAAACGATTTATGAACCTATGGTACGTTTGATGCAAACCGAGCACCTATCTTTCACCGACGCTAACACTGTTTCAAAACAGATCAAAATAAGATTCCACATGACCCACGTAACCTAGGAGTTCCATCGGGTGCCTCCAATACTATTTCTGAGCCTATGGTACATTCGACGCAAACCATGCACCAATCATGCATCAAGAGCAGCACTATCTCCAAATGGACCGTACCGAGCTTCCACTTGAGTCTCATCACCTAGGAGTCCCATCGATTGTGTCTAAAATGATTTCTATGCCTATGGTATGTTTAGTTCAAACCGTGCACCTATCTTGCACCGTCGCTAACACTGTCTAAAAACAGATCAAAACAAGATTCCACATGACCCATGTAACCTAGGAGTTCCATCGGGTGCCTCCAATACTATTTCTGAACCTACGACACATTCAACGCAAACCGAGCACCAATCTTGCATCTAGAGTAGCACTATCTCCAAATGTACCGAATCGAGCTTCCACCTGAGCCTCGTCAGCTTGGAGTCCCCTCGAGTGCGTCCAAAACGATTTCTATGCCTATGCTACATTTGGTGCAAACCAAGCACCAATCTTGCATCAAGAGTAGCACTATCTCCAAATGGACCATACCGAGCTTCCACTTGAGCCTCGTCACCTAGGAGTCCCATCGATTGTGTCTAAAATGATTTCTATGGCTATGGTACATTTAGTTCAAACCGTGCACCTATCTTGCACCGTCGCTAACACTGTCTAAAAACAGATCGAAACAAGATTCCACATGACCCACGTAACCTAGGAGTTCCATTGGGTGCCTCCAATACTATTTCCGAACCTACGACACATTCAACGCAACCGAGCACCAATCTTGCATCAAGAGTAGCACTATCTCCAAACGTACCGAATCGAGCTTCCACCTGAGCCTCGTCACCTAGGAGTCCCCTCGAGTGCATCCAAAACGATTTCTATGCCTATGCTACATTTGGTGCAAACCAAGCACCAATCTTGCATCAAGAGAAGCACTATCCCCAAACACACCGAACCGAGCTTCCCCTTGAGCCGCATCACCTAGGAGTCGGATCAAGTTCGTCCAAAACAATTTCTATGCCTATGGTATGTTCGGTGCAAACCGTGCTCCAACCTTGCACTAACACTAACACTATCTCCAAATGGACTAAAATGAGATTCCACATGACCCATGTCACTTACGATTTCCATCGGGTGCGTCCAAAACTATTTATGACCTATGGTACGTTCAATGCCAACCGAGCACCTATCTTCTGTAGCACTATCCCGAAACGGACCGAACAGATCTCCACCAGACCCTCATCACCTAGGAGTACCGCGGGTGCTCCTAAAACGATTTATGAACCTGTGGTATCTTGCACCGATGCTAACACTGTTTCAAAACAGATCTAATGCATCTGGCCCAGGTGGGGTTGGCCGAGGCCCAATAAATTAAGGTTGCCCGGACCCCTAATAGTTCTTATGCACACCCACTCAGGGAAAGGCCCAATATCCCTAAAAGACTAGTCTGATAGGGGAAGGGTGGCTCTCTCTTTTAAGGTGGCTTCCTCCTCCCAAGCTAAGCAAGATGGGATTATTCAGAGGCTCACACGGTCGCCGCCCGACTACAACTAGGCCACTTGGCCTTTTTTGTTGCGTCTTTGCCAGCGGGTAATAGTGTAGGATGTCCTCATCATTCCCACCCCCTTAAACAAGGGCCTAGCTCTGATACCAAATGATGCATCTGGCCCAGGTGGGGTTGGCCGAGGCCCAATAAATTAAGGTTGCCCAGACCCCCAACAATTCTTATGCACACCCACTCGGGGAAAGGCCCAATGTCCCTAAAAGACTAGTCTGATTGGGGAAGGGTGGCCCTCTCTTTTAAGGTGGCTTCCTCCTACCAAGCTAAGCAAGATGGGATTATTCAGAGGCTCACACGGTCGCCGCCCGACTACAACTAGGCCACTTGGCCTTTTTTGTTGCGTCTTTGCCAGTGGGTAATAGTGTAGGATGTCCTCATCAAGATCGAAACAAGATTCCACATGACCCATGTAACCTAGGAGTTCCATCGGGTGCTTCCAATACTATTTCTGAGCCTACGGTACATTCGACGCAAACCATGCACCAATCATGCATCTTGAGTAGCACTATCTCCAAATGGACCGTACCGAGCTTCCACTTGAGCCTCGTCACCTAGGAGTCCCATTGATTGTGTCCAAAACAATTTCTATGCCTATGGTACGTTCAGTTCAAACCGTGCACCTATCTTGCACCGTCGCTAACACTGTCTAAAAATAGATCAAAACGAGATTCCACATGACCCACGTCACCTAGGAGTTCCATCGGGTGCCTCCAATACTATTTCTGAACCTACGGCACATTCGACGCAAACCGAGCACCAATCTTGCATCAAGAGTAGCACTATCTCAAAATGTACCGGATTTAGCTTCCACTTGAGCCTCGTCACCTAGGATTCCCCTCGAGTGCGTCCAAAACGATTTCTATGCCTATGCTACATTTGGTGCAAACTAAGCACCAATCTCGCCATTAAGAGAAGCACTATCCCCAAACAGACCGAACCGAGCTTCCACTTAAGCCTCGTCACCTAGGAGTCGGATCGAGTTCGTCCAAAATGATTTCTATGCCTATGGTATGTTCGGTGCAAACCGTGCTCCAACCTTGCACTAACACTAACACTATCTCCAAATGGACTAAAACGAGATTCCACACGACCCACATCACTTACGATTTCCATCGGGTGCGTCCAATACTATTTATGACCTATGGTACGTTCAGTGCAAACCGAGCACCTATCTTCTGTAGCACTATCTCCAAACGGACCGAACAGATCTCCACCAGACCCTCATCACCTAGGAGTACCGTGGGTGCTTCTAAAACGATTTATTAACCTATGGTACGTTTGACGCAAACCAAACACCTATCTTGCACGCACGCTAACACTGTATCAAAACAGATCGAAACAAGATTTCACATGACCCACGTAACCTAGGAGTTCCATTGAGTGCCTCCAATACTATTTCTGAGGCTATGGTACGTTCAACGCAAACCATGCACCAATCATGCATCAAGAGTAGCACTATCTATAAATGGATCGTACCGAGCATCCACTTGAGCCTCGTCACCTAGGAGTCCCATCGAGTGTGTCCAAAACAATTTCTATGCCTATAGTACGTTCAGTGCAAACCGTGCACCTATCTTGCACTGACGCTAACACTATCTCAAAATAGATCAAAACGAGATTCCACATGACTCACGTCACCTAGGAGTTCCATCGGGTGCCTCCAATACTATTTTTGAGCCCATGGCACATTCGACATAAACCGAGCACCAATCTTGCATCAAGAGTAGCATTATCTCCAAACGTACCGAATCGAGCTTCCACTTGAGCCTCGCACCTAGGAGTCCCTTCGAGTGCGTCCAAAACGATTTCTATGCCTATGCTACGTTTGGTGCAAACCAAGCACCAATCTTGCATCAAGAGGAGCACTATCCCCTAACGGACTGAACCGAGCTTCCACTTGAGCCTCGTCACCTAGGAATCGGATCGAGTTCGTCCAAAATGATTTCTATGCCTATGGTATGTTTGATGCAAACCGTGCTCCAACCTTGCACTAACACTAACACTATCTCCAAATGGACTAAAACGAGATTCCACACGACCCACGTCACTTACGATTTCCATCGGGTGCGTCCAAAAACTATTTATGACCTATGGTACGTTCAGTGCAAACCGAGCACCTATCTTCTGTAGCACTATCCCGAAACGGACCGAACAGATCTCCACCAGACCCTCATCACCTAGGAGTACCGCGGGTGCTTCTAAAACGATTTATGAAGCAATGGTACGTTTGATGCAAACCGAGCACCTATCTTGCACCGACGCTAACACTGTTTCAAAACAGATCGAAACAAGATTCCACATGACCCACGTAACCTAGGAGTTCCATCAGGTGCCTCCAATACTATTTCTGATCCTATGGTACATTCGATGCAAAACCATGCACCAATCATGCATCTTGAGTATCACTATCTCCAAATGGACCGTACCGAGCTTCCACCTGAGCCTCGTCCGCTAGGAGTCCCATCGATTGTGTCCAAAACGATTTCTATGCCTATGGTACGTTCAGTTCAAACCGTGCACCTATCTTGCACCGTCGCTAACACTATCTCAAAATACATTAAAACGAGATTCCACATGACCCACGCCACCTAGGAGTTCCATCGGGTGCCTCCAATACTATTTCTGAACCTACGGCACATTCGACGCAAACCGAGCACCAATCTTGCATCAAGAGTAGCACTATCTCCAAACGTACCGAATCAAGCTTTCACTTGAGCCTCGTCACCTAGGAGTCCCCTCGAGTGCGTCCAAAACGATTTCTATGCCTATGCTACAATTGGTGCAAACCAAGCACCAATCTTGCATCAAGAGAAGCACTATCCTCAAACAGACCGAACCGAGCTTCCCCTTGAGCCTCGTCACCTAGGAGTCGGATCGAGTTCGTCCAAAACGATTTTCTATGCCTATGGTATGTTCGGTGCAAACCGTGCTCCAACCTTGCACTAACACTAACACTATTTCCAAATGGACTAAAACAAGTTTCCACACGACCCACGTCACTTACGATTTCCATCGGGTGCGTCCGAAACTATTTATGACCTATGGTACGTTCAATGCAAACCGAGCATCTATCTTCTGTAGCACTATCCCGAAACGGACGGAACAGATCTCCACCAGACCCTCATCACCTAGGAGTACCACGGGTGCTTCTGAAACGATTTATGAAGCAATGGTACGTTTGATGCAAACCGAGCACCTATCTTGCACCGACGCTAACACTGTTTCAAAACAGATCGAAACAAGATTCCACATGACCCACGTAACCTAAGAGTTCCATCAGGTGCCTCCAATACTATTTCTGATCCTATGGTACATTCGATGCAAAACCATGCACCAATCATGCATCTTGAGTATCACTATCTCCAAATGGACCGTACCGAGCTTCCACCTGAGCCTCGTCACCTAGGAGTCCCATCGATTGTGTCCAAAACGATTTCTATGCCTATGGTACGTTCAGTTCAAACCTTGCACCTATCTTGCACCGTCGCTAACACTATCTCAAAATAAATTAAAACGAGATTCCACATGACCCACGTCACCTAGGAGTTCCATTGGGTGCCTCCAATACTATTTCCAAACCTACGGCACATTCGACGCAAACCGAGCACCAATCTTGCATCAAGAGTAGCACTATCTCCAAACGTACCGAATCAAGCTTCCACTTGAGCCTCGTCACCTAGGAGTCGGATCGAGTTCGTCCAAAATGATTTTCTATGCCTATCGTATGTTCGGTGCAAACCGTGCTCCAACCTTGCACTAACACTAACACTATCTCCAAATGGACTAAAACGAGATTCCACACGACCCACGTCACTTACGATTTCCATCGGGTGAGTCCAAAAACTATTTATGACCTATGGTACGTTCAATGCAAACCGAGCACCTATCTTTTGTAGCACTATCCCGAAACGGACCGAACAGATCTCCACCAGACCCTCATCACCTAGGAGTACCGCGGGTGCTTCTAAAACGATTTATGAAGCAATGGTACGTTTGATGCAAACCGCGCACCTATCTTGCACCGACGCTAACACTGTTTCAAAACAGATCGAAACAAGATTCCACATGACCCACGTAACCTAGGAGTTCCATCAGGTGCCTCCAATACTATTTCTGATCCTATGGTACATTCGATGCAAAACCATCCACCAATCATGCATCTTGAGTATCACTATCTCCAAATGGACTAAAACGAGATTCCACACGACCCACGTCACTTACGATTTCCATCGGGTGAGTCCAAAAACTATTTATGACCTATGGTACGTTCAATGCAAACCGAGCACCTATCTTTTGTAGCACTATCCCGAAACGGACCGAACAGATCTCCACCAGACCCTCATCACCTAGGAGTACCGCGGGTACTTCTAAAACGATTTATGAAGCAATGGTACGTTTGATGCAAACCGCGCACCTATCTTGCACCGACGCTAACACTGTTTCAAAACAGATCGAAACAAGATTCCACATGACCCACGTAACCTAGGAGTTCCATCAGGTGCCTCCAATACTATTTCTGATCCTATGGTACATTCGATGCAAAACCATGCACCAATCATGCATCTTGAGTATCACTATCTCCAAATGGACTAAAACGAGATTCCACACGACCCACGTCACTTACGATTTCCATCGGGTGCGTCCAAAAACTATTTATGACCTATGGTACGTTCAATGCAAACCGAGCACCTATCTTCTGTAGCACTATCCCGAAACGGACCGAACAGATCTCCACCAGACCCTCATCACCTAGGAGTACCGCGGGTGCTTCTAAAACGATTTATGAAGCAATGGTACGTTTGATGCAAACCGAGCACCTATCTTGCACCGACGCTAACACTGTTTCAAAACAGATCGAAACAGGATTCCACATGACCCACGTAACCTAGGAGTTCCATCAGGTGCCTCCAATACTATTTCTGATCCTATGGTACATTCGATGCAAAACCATGCACCAATCATGCATCTTGAGTATCACTATCTCCAAATGGACCGTACCGAGCTTCCACCTGAGCCTCGTCACCTAGGAGTCCCATCGATTGTGTCCAAAACGATTTCTATGCCAATGGTACGTTCAGTTCAAACCGTGCACCTATCTTGCACCGTCGCTAACACTATCTCAAAATAGATCAAAACGAGATTCCACATGACCCACGTCACCTAGGAGTTCCATCGGGTGCCTCCAATACTATTTCTGACGTACCGAGCACCAATCTTGCATCAAGAGTAGCACTATCTCCAAACGTACCGAATCGAGCTTCCACCTGAGCCTCGTCACCTAGGAGTCCCCTCGAGTGCGTCCAAAATGATTTCTATGCCTATGCTACATTTGGTGCAAACCAAGCACCAATCTTGCATCAAGAGAAGCACTATCCCCAAACGAACCGAACCGAGCTTCCCCTTGAGCCTCGTCACCTAGTAGTCGGATCGAGTTCGTCCAAAATGATTTCTATGCCTATGGTATGTTCGGTGCAAACCGTGCTCCAACCTTGCACTGACACCAACACTATCTGCAAATGGACTAAAATGAGATTCCACACGACCCACGTCACTTACGAGTTCCATCGGATGCGTCCAGAACTCTTTATGACCTATGGTATGTTCAATGCAAACCGAGCACCTATCTTCTGTAGCACTATCTCCAAATGGACCGAACAGATCTCCACCAGACCCTCATCACCTAGGAGTACCGCGGGTGCTTCTAAAACGATTTATGAACCTATGATACGTTTGATGCAAACCGAGCACCTATCTTGCACCAATGCTAACACTGTTTCAAAACAGATCGAAACAAGATTCCACATGGCCCACGTAACCTAGGAGTTCCATCGGGTGCCTCCAATACTATATCTGAGCCTACGGTACATTCAACGCAAACCATGCACCAATCTTGCATCAAGAGTAGCACTATTTCCAAATGTACCGAATCGAGCTTCCACTTGAGCCTCGTCACCTAGGAGTCCCCTCGAGTGCGTCCAAAATGATTTCTATGCCTATGCTTCATTTGGTGCAAACCAAGCACCAATCTTGCATCAAGAGGAGCACTATCCCCTAACGGACTGAACCGAGCTTCCACTTGAGCCTCGTCACCTAGGAGTCGGATCGAGTTCGTCCAAAACGATTTCTATGCCTATGGTATGTTCGATGCAAACCGTGCTCCAACCTTGCACTGACACTAACACTATCTCCAAATGGACTAAAATGAGATTCAACACGACCCACGTCACTTACGAGTTCCATCGGGTGCGTCCAAAACTATTTATGACCTATGGTACGTTCAAAGCAAACCGAGCACCTATCTTCTGTAGCACTATCCCAAAACGGACCGAATAGATCTCCACCAGACCCTCATCACCTAGGAGTACCGCGGGTGCTTCTAAAACGATTTATGAAGCAATGGTACGTTTGATGCAAACCGAGCACCTATCTTGCACCGACGCTAACACTGTTTCAAAACAGATCGAAACAAGATTCCACATGACCCACGTAACCTAGGAGTTCCATCAGGTGCCTCCAATACTATTTCTGATCCTATGGTACATTCGATGCAAAACCATGCACAAATCATGCATCTTGAGTATCACTATCTCCAAATGGACCGTACCGAGCTTCCACTTGAGCCTCGTCACCTAGGAGTCCCATCGATTGGGTCCAAAACGATTTCTATGCCTATGGTACGTTCAGTTCAAACCGTGCACCTATCTTGCACCGTCACTAACACTATCTCAAAATAAATTAAAACGAGATTCCACATGACCCACGTCACCTAGGAGTTCCATTAGGTGCCTCCAATACTATTTCCGAACCTACGGCACATTCGACGCAAACCGAGCACCAATCTTGCATCAAGAGTAGCACTATCTCCAAACGTACCGAATCAAGCTTCCACTTGAGCCTCGTCACCTAGGAGTCCCCTCGAGTGCGTCCAAAACAATTTCTATGCCTATGCTACATTTGGTGCAAACCAAGCACCAATCTTGCATCAAGAGAAGCATTATCCCCAAACAGACCGAACCGAGCTTCCCCTTGAGCCTCGTCACCTAGGAGTCGGATCGAGTTCGTCCAAAACGATTTTCTATGCCTATGGTATGTTCGGTGCAAACCGTGCTCCAACCTTGCACTAACACTAACACTATCTCCAAATGGACTAAAACGAGATTCCACACGACCCACGTCACTTACGATTTCCATCGGGTGCGTCCAAAACTATTTATGACCTATGGTACGTTCAATGCAAACCGAGCACCTATCTTCTGTAGCACTATCCCGAAACGGACCGAACAGATCTCCACCAGACCCTCATCACCTAGGACTACCGCGGGTGCTTCTAAAACGATTTATGAAGCTATGGTACGTTTGATGCAAACCGAGCACCTTTCTTGCACCGACGCTAACACTGTTTCAAAACATATCGAAACAAGATTCCACATGACCCACGTAACCTAGGAGTTCCATTGGGTGCCTCCAATACTATTTCTGAGCCTATGATATATTCGACGCAAACCATGCACCAATCAGCATCTTGAGTAGCACTATCTCCAAATGGACCGTACCGAGCTTCCACTTGAGCCTCGTCACCTAGGAGTCCCATCGATTGTGTCCAAAACGATTTCTATGCCTATGGTACGTTCAGTTGAAACCGTACACCTATCTTGCGCCGTCGCTAACACTGTCTCAAAATAGATCAAAACGAGATTCCACATGACCCACGTCACCTAGGAGTTCTATCGGGTGCCTCCAATACTATTTCTGAACCTACGGCACATTCAACGCAAACCGAGCACCAATCTTGCATCAAGAGTAGCACTATCTCCAAACGTACCGAATCGAGCTTCCACTTGAGCCTCGTCACCTAGGAGTCCCCTCGAGTGCATCCAAAATGATTTCTATGCCTATGCTACATTTGGTGCAAACCAAGCACCAATCTTGCATCAAGAGAAGCACTATCCCCAAACGGACCGAACCGAGCTTCTACTTGAGCCTCGTCACCTAGTAGTCGGATCGAGTTCGTCCAAAATGATTTCTATGCCTATGGTATGTTCGGTGCAAACCGTGCTCCAACCTTGCACTGACACCAACACTATCTCTAAATGGACTAAAATGAGATTCCACACGACCCACGTCACTTACGAGTTCCATCCGGTGCGTCCAAAACTCTTTATGACCTATGGTATGTTCAATGCAAACCGTGCACCTATCTTCTGTAGCACTATCTCCAAACGGACCGAACAGATCTCCACTAGACCATCATCACCTAGGAGTACCGCGAGTGCTTCTAAAACGATTTATGAACCTATGATACGTTTGATGCAAACCGAGCACCTATCTTGCACCAATGCTAACACTGTTTCAAAACAGATCGAAACAAGATTCCACATGGCCCACGTAACCTAGGAGTTCCATCGGGTGCCTCCAATACTATTTCTGAGCCTACGGTACATTCAACGCAAACCATGCACCAATCTTGCATCAAGAGTAGCACTATCTCCAAATGTACCGAATCGAGCTTCCACTTGAGACTCGTCACCTAGGAGTCCCCTCGAGTGCGTCCAAAATGATTTCTATGCCTATGCTACGTTTGGTGCAAACCAAGCACCAATCTTGCATCAAGAGGAGCACTATCCCCTAACGGACTGAACCGAGCTTCCACTTGAGCCTCATCACCTAGGAATCGGATCGAGTTCGTCCAAAATGATTTCTATGCCTATGGTATGTTCGGTGCAAATCGTGCTCCAACCTTGCACTAACACAAACACTATCTCCAAATGGACTAAAACGAGATTCCACACGACGCACGTCACTTACGAGTTCCATTGGGTGCGTCCAAAACTATTTATAACCTATGGTACGTTCAAAGCAAACCGAGCACCTATCTTCTGTAGCACTGTCCCGAAACAGACCGAACAGATCTCCACCAGACCCTCATCACCTAGGAGTACCGCGGGTGCTTCTAAAACGGTTTATGAAGCAATGGTACGTTTGATGCAAACCGAGCACCTATCTTGCACCGACGCTAACACTGTTTCAAAACAGATCGAAACAAGATTCCACATGACCCACGTAACCTAGGAGTTCCATCAGGTGCCTCCAATACTATTTCTGATCCTATGGTACATTCGATGCAAAACCATGCACCAATCATGCATCTTGAGTATCACTATCTCCAAATGGACCGTACCGAGCTTCCACTTGAGCCTCGTCACGTAGGAGTCCCATTGATTGTGTCCAAAACGATTTCTATGCCTATGGTACGTTCAGTTCAAACCGTGCACCTATCTTGCACCGTCGCTAACACTATCTCAAAATAAATTAAAACGAGATTCCACATGACCCACGTCACCTAGGAGTTCCATTGGGTGCCTCCAATACTATTTCCAAACCTACGGCACATTCGACGCAAACCGAGCACCAATCTTGCATCAAGAGTAGCACATCTCCAAATGTACCGAATCAAGCTTCCACTTGAGCCTCGTCACATAGGAGTCCCCTCGAGTGCGTCCAAAACGATTTCTATGCCTATGCTACATTTGGTGCAAACCAAGCACCAATCTTGCATCAAGAGAAGCACTATCCCCAAACAGACCGAACCGAGCTTCCCCTTGAGCCTCGTCACCTAGGAGTCGGATTGAGTTCGTCCAAAACGATTTTCTATGCCTATGGTATGTTCGGTGCAAACCGTGCTCCAACCTTGCACTAACACTAACACTATCTCCAAATGGCCTAAAATGAGATTCCACACGACCCACGTCACTTACGATTTCCATCGGGTGCGTCCAAAACTATTTATGACCTATGGTACGTTCAATGCAAACCGAGCACCTATCTTCTGTAGCACTATCCCGAAACGGACCGAACAGATCTCCACCAGACCCTCATCACCTAGGAGTACCGCGGGTGCTTCTAAAACGATTTATGAAGCAATGGTACGTTTGATGCAAACCGAGCACCTATCTTGCACCGACGCTAACACTGTTTCAAAACAGATCAAAACAAGATTCCACATGACCCACGTAACCTAGGAGTTCCATCAGGTGCCTCCAATACTATTCCTTATCCTATGGTACATTCGATGCAAAACCATGCACCAATCATGCATCTTGAGTATCACTATCTCCAAATGGACCGTACCGCGCTTCCACTTGAGCCTCATCACCTAGGAGTCCCAACGATTGTGTCCAAAACGATTTCTATGCCTATGGTACGTTCAGTTCAAACCATGCACCTATCTTGCACCGTCACTAACACTATCTCAAAATAAATTAAAACGAGATTCCACATGACCCACGTCGCCTAGGAGTTCCATCGGGTGCCTCCAATACTATTTCCGAACCTACGGCACATTCGACGCAAACCGACCACCAATCTTGCATCAAGAGTAGCACTATCCCCAAACGGACCGAACCAAGCTTCCACTTGAGCCTCGTCACCTAGGAGTCCCCTCGAGTGCGTCCAAAACGATTTCTACGCCTATGCTACATTTGGTGCAAACCAAGCAGCAACCTTGCATCAAGAGAAGCACTGTCCCCAAACGGACCGAACCGAGCTTCCACTTGAGCCTCGTCACTTAGGAGTCCCCTCGAGTGCGTCCAAAACGATTTCTATGCCTATGCTATATTTGGTGCAAACCAAGCACCAATCTTGCATCAAGAGGAGCACTATCCCCTAACGGACTGAACCGAGCTTCCACTTGAGCCTCGTCACCTAGGAATCGGATCGAGTTCGTCCAAAACGATTTCTATGCCTATGGTATGTTCGGTGCAAATCGTGCTCCAACCTTGCACTAACACTAACACTAACACTATCTCCAAATGGACTAAAACGAGATTCCACACGACGCACGTCACTTACGAGTTCCATCGGGTGCGTCCAAAACTATTTATGACCTATGGTACGTTCAAAGCAAATCGAGCACCTATCTTCTGTAGCACTATCCCGAAACAGACCGAACAGATCTCCACCAGACCCTCATCACCTAGGAGTACCGCGGGTGCTTCTAAAACGATTTATGAAGCTATGGTACGTTTGATGCAAACCAAGCACCTTTCTTCCACCGACGCTAACACTGTTTCAAAACAGATCGAAACAAGATTCCACATGACCCACGTAACCGAGGAGTTCCATCGGGTGCCTCCAATACTATTTCTGAGCATACGATATATTCGACGCAATCCATGCACCAATCATGCATCTTGAGTAGCACTATCTCCAAATGGACCGTACCGAGCTTCCACTTGAGCCTCATCACCTAGGAGTCCCAACGATTGTGTCCAAAACGATTTCTATGCCTATGGTACGTTCAGTTCAAACCATGCACCTATCTTGCACCGTCGCTAACACTATCTCAAAATAAATTAAAACGAGATTCCAAATGACCCACGTCACCTAGGAGTTCAATCGGGTGCCTCCAATACTATTTCCAAACCTACGGCACATTCGACGCAAACCGAGCACCAATCTTGCATCAAGAGTAGCACTATCCCCAAACGGACCGAACCGAGCTTCCACTTGAGCCTCGTCACCTAGGAGTCCCCTCGAGTGCGTCCAAAACGATTTCTATGCCTATGCTACATTTGGTGCAAACCAAGCAGCAATCTTGCATCAAGAGAAGCACTATCCCCAAACGGACCGAACAGAGCTTCCACTTGAGCCTCGTCACTTAGGAGTCCCCTCGAGTGCGTCCAAAACGATTTCTATGCCTATGCTACATTTGGTGCAAACCAAGCACCAATCTTGCATCAAGAGGAGCACTATCCCCTAACGGACTGAACCGAGCTTCCACTTGAGCCTCGTCACCTAGGAATCGGATCGAGTCCATCCAAAATGATTTCTATGCCTATGGTATGTTCGGTGCAAATCGTACTCCAACCTTGCACTAAAACAAACACTATCTCCAAATGGACTAAAACGAGATTCCACACGACGCACGTCACTTACGAGTTCCATCGGGTGCGTCCAAAACTATTTATGACCTATGGTACGTTCAAAGCAAACCGAGCACCTATCTTCTGTAGCACTATCCCGAAACAGACCGAACAGATCTCCACCAGACCCTCATCACCTAGGAGTACCGCGGGTGCTTCTAAAACGATTTATGAAGCAATGGTACGTTTGAAGCAAACCGAGCACCTATCTTGCACCGACGCTAACACTGTTTCAAAACAGATCGAAACAAGATTCCACATGACCCACGTAACCTAGGAGTTCCATCAGGTGCCTCCAATACTATTTCTGATCCTATGGTACATTCGATGCAAAACCATGCACCAATCATGCATCTTGAGTATCACTATCTCCAAATGGACCGTACCGAGCTTCCACTTGAGCCTCGTCTCCTAGGAGTCCCATCGATTGTGTCCAAAACGATTTCTATGCCTATGGTACGTTCAGTTCAAACCGTGCACCTATCTTGCACCGTCGCTAACACTATCTCAAAATAAATTAAAACGAGATTCCACATGACCCACGTCACCTAGGAGTTCCATCGAGTGCCTCCAATACTATTTCCAAACCTACGGCACATTCGACGCAAACCGAGCACCAATCTTGCATCAAGAGTAGCACATCTCCAAACGTACCGAATCAAGCTTCCACTTGAGCCTCGTCACATAGGAGTCCCCTCAAGTGCGTCCAAAACGATTTCTATGCCTATGCTACATTTGGTGCAAACCAAGCACCAATCTTGCATCAAGAGAAGCACTATCCCCAAACAGACCGAACCGAGCTTCCCCTTGAGCCTCGTCACCTAGGAGTCGGATTGAGTTCGTCCAAAATGATTTTCTATGCCTATGGTATGTTCGGTGCAAACCGTGCTCCAACCTTGCACTAACACTAACACTATCTCCAAATGGCCTAAAACGAGATTCCACACGACCCACGTCACTTACGATTTCCATCGGGTGCGTCCAAAACTATTTATGACCTATGGTACGATCAATGCAAACCGAGCACCTATCTTCTGTAGCACTATCCCGAAACGGACCGAACAGATCTCCACCAGACCCTCATCACCTAGGAGTACCGCGGGTGCTTCTAAAACGATTTATGAAGCAATGGTACGTTTGATGCAAACCGAGCACCTATCTTGCACCGACGCTAACACTGTTTCAAAACAGATCAAAACAAGATTCCACATGACCCACGTAACCTAGGAGTTCCATCAGGTGCCTCCAATACTATTTCTTATCCTATGGTACATTCGATGCAAAACCATGCACCAATCAAGCATCTTGAGTATCACTATCTCCAAATGGACCGTACCGAGCTTCCACTTGAGCCTCATCACCTAGGAGTCCCAACGATTGTGTCCAAAACGATTTCTATGCCTATGGTACGTTCAGTTCAAACCATGCACCTATCTTGCACTGTCGCTAACACTATCTCAAAATAAATTAAAACGAGATTCCACATGACCCACATCACCTAGGAGTTCCATCGGGTGCCTCCAATACTATTTCCGAACCTACGGCACATTTGACGCAAACTGAGCACCAATCTTGCATCAAGAGTAGCACTATCCCCAAACGGACCGAACCAAGCTTCCACTTGAGCCTCGTCACCTCGGAGTCCCCTCGAGTGCGTCCAAAATGATTTCTATGCCTATGCTACATTTGGTGCAAACCAAGCAGCAATCTTGCATCAAGAGAAGCACTGTCCCCAAACGGACCGAACCGAGCTTCCACTTGAGCCTCGTCACCTAGGAATCGGATCGAGTTCGTCCAAAATGATTTCTATGCCTATGGTATGTTCAGTGCAAATCGTGCTCCAACCTTGCACTAACACTAACACTATCTCCAAATGGACTAAAACGAGATTCCACACGACGCACGTCACTTACGAGTTCCACCGGGTGCGTCCAAAACTATTTATGACCTATGGTACGTTCAAAGCAAACCGAGCACCTATCTTCTGTAGCACTATCCCGAAACAGACCGAACAGATCTCCACCAGACCCTCATCACCTAGGAGTACCGCGGGTGCTTCTAAAACGATTTATGAAGCTATGGTACGTTTGATGCAAACCGAGCACCTTTCTTCCACTGACGCTAACACTATTTCAAAACAGATCGAAACAAGATTCCACATGACCCACGTAACCGAGGAGTTCCATCGGGTGCCTCCAATACTATTTCTGAGCATATGATATATTCGACGCAAACCATGCACCAATCATGCATCTTGAGTAGCACTATCTCCAAATGGACCGTACCGAGCTTCCACTTGAGCCTCATCACCTAGGAGTCCCAACGATTGTGTCCAAAACGATTTCTATGCCTATGGTACGTTCAGTTCAAACCATGCACCTATCTTGCACCGTCGCTAACACTATCTCAAAATAAATTAAAATGAGATTCCACATGACCCACGTCACCTAGGAGTTCCATCGGGTGCCTCCAATACTATTTCCGAACCTACGGCACATTCAACGCAAACCGAGCACCAATCTTGCATCAAGAGTAGCACTATCCCCAAACGGACCGAACCGAGCTTCCACTTGAGCCTCGTCACCTAGGAGTCCCCTCGAGTGCGTCCAAAACGATTTCTATGCCTATGCTACATTTGGTGCAAACCAAGCAGCAATCTTGCATCAAGAGAAGCACTGTCCCCAAATGGACCGAACCGAGCTTCCACTTGAGCCTCGTCACTTAGGAGTCCCCTCGAGTGCGTCCAAAACGATTTCTATGCCTATGCTACATTTGGTGCAAACCAAGCACCAATCTTGCATCAAGAGGAGCACTATCCCCTAACGGACTGAACCGAGCTTCCACTTGAGCCTCGTCACCTAGGAATCGGATCGAGTTCATCCAAAATGATTTCTATGCCTATGGTATGTTCGGTGCAAACCGTGCTCCAACCTTGCACTAACACTAACACTATCTCCAAATGGCCTAAAATGAGATTCCACACGACCCACGTCACTTACGATTTCCATCGGGTGCGTCCAAAACTATTTATGACCTATGGTACGTTCAATGCAAACCGAGCACCTATCTTCTGTAGCACTATCCCGAAACGGACCGAACAGATCTCCACCAGACCCTCATCACCTAGGAGTACCGCGGGTGCTTCTAAAACGATTTATGAAGCAATGGTACGTTTGATGCAAACCGAGCACCTATCTTGCACCGACGCTAACACTGTTTCAAAACAGATCAAAACAAGATTCCACATGACCCACGTAACCTAGGAGTTCCATCAGGTGCCTCCAATACTATTTCTTATCCTATGGTACATTCGATGCAAAACCATGCACCAATCATGCATCTTGAGTATCACTATCTCCAAATGGATCGTACCGAGCTTCCACTTGAGCCTCATCACCTAGGAGTCCCAACGATTGTGTCCAAAACGATTTCTATGCCTATGGTACGTTCAGTTCAAACCATGCGCCTATCTTGCACCGTCGCTAACACTATATCAAAATAAATTAAAACGAGATTCCACATGACCCACGTCACCTAGGAGTTCCATCGGGTGCCTCCAATACTATTTCCGAACCTACGGCACATTCGACGCAAACTGAGCACCAATCTTGCATCAAGAGTAGCACTATCCCCAAACGGACCGAACCGAGCTTCCACTTGAGCCTCGTCACCTAGGAGTCCCCTCGAGTGCGTCCAAAACGATTTCTATGCCTATGCTACATTTGGTGCAAACCAAGCAGCAATCTTGCATCAATAGAAGCACTGTCCCCAAACGGACCGAACCGAGCTTCCACTTGAGCCTCGTCACTTAGGAGTCCCCTCGAGTGTGTCCAAAACGATTTCTATGCCTATGCTACATTTGGTGCAAACCAAGCACCAATCTTGCATCAAGAGGAGCACTATCCCCTAACGGACTGAACCGAGCTTCCACTTGAGCCTCGTCACCTAGGAATCGGATCGAGTTCGTCCAAAACGATTTCTATGCCTATGGTATGTTCAGTGCAAATCGTGCTCCAACCTTGCACTAACACTAACACTATCTCCAAATGGACTAAAACGAGATTCCACACGACCCACGTCACTTACGAGTTCCATCGGGTGCGTCCAAAACTATTTATGTACGTCCAAAGCAAACCGAGCACCTATCTTCTGTAGCACAATCCCAAAATGGACCGAACAGATCTCCACCAGATCCTCATCCCCTAGGAGTACCGCGGGTGCTTCTAAAATGATTTATGAAGCTATGGTACGTTTGATGCAAACCGAGCACCTTTCTTCCACCGACGCTAACACTGTTTCAAAACAGATCGAAACAAGATTCCACATGACCCACGTAACCGAGGAGTTCCATCGGGTGCCTCCAATACTATTTCTGAGCATACGATATATTCGACGCAAACCATGCACCAATCATGCATCTTGAGTAGCACTATCTCAAAATGGACCGTACCGAGCTTCCACTTGAGCCTCATCACCTAGGAGTCCCAACGATTGTGTCCAAAATGATTTCTATGCCTATGGTACGTTCAGTTCAAACCATGCACCTATCTTGCACCGTCGCTAACACTATCTCAAAATAAATTAAAACGAGATTTCACATGACCCACGTCACCTAGGAGTTCCATCGGGTGCCTCCAATACTATTTCCGAACCTACGGCACATTCGACGCAAACCGAGCACCAATCTTGCATCAAGAGAAGCACTGTCCCCAAACGGACCGAACCGAGCTTCCACTTGAGCCTCGTCACTTAGGAGTCCCCTCGAGTGCGTCCAAAACGATTTCTATGCCTATGCTACATTTGGTGCAAACCAAGCACCAATCTTGCATCAAGAGGAGCACTATCCCCTAACGGACTGAACCGAGCTTCCACTTGAGCCTCGTGACCTAGGAATCGGATCGAGTTCATCCAAAATGATTTCTATGCCTATGGTATGTTCGGTGCAAACCGTGCTCCAACCTTGCACTAACACTAACACTATCTCCAAATGGCCTGAAATGGGATTCCACACGACCCACGTCACTTACGATTTCCATCGGGTGCGTCCAAAACTATTTATGACCTATGGTACGTTCAATGCAAACCGAGCACATATCTTCTGTAGCACTATCCCGAAACGGACCGAACAGATCTCCACCAGACCCTCATCACCTAGCAGTACCGCGGGTGCTTCTAAAACGATTTATGAAGCAATGGTACGTTTGATGCAAACCGAGCACCTATCTTGCACCGACGCTAACACTGTTTCAAAACAGATCAAAACAAGATTCCACATGACCCACGTAACCTAGGAGTTCCATCAGGTGCCTCCAATACTATTTCTTATCCTATGGTACATTCAATGCAAAACCATGCACCAATCATGCATCTTGAGTATCACTATCTCCAAATGGACCGTACCGAGCTTCCACTTGAGCCTCATCACCTAGGAGTCCCAACGATTGTGTCCAAAACGATTTCTATGCCTATGGTACGTTCAGTTCAAACCATGCACCTATCTTGCACTGTCGCTAACACTATCTCAAAATAAATTAAAACGAGGTTCCACATGACCCACATCACCTAGGAGTTCCATCGGGTGCCTCCAATACTATTTCCGAACCTACGGCACATTCGACGCAAACCGAGCACCAATCTTGCATCAAGAGTAGCACTATCCCCAAACGGACCGAACCGAGCTTCCACTTGAGCCTCGTCACCTAGGAGTCCCCTCGAGTGCGTCCAAAACGATTTCTATGCCTATGCTACATTTGGTGCAAACCAAGCAGCAATCTTGCATCAAGAGAAGCACTGTCCCCAAACGGACCGAACCGAGCTTCCACTTGAGCCTCGTCACTTAGGAGTCCCCTCGAGTGCGTCCAAAACGATTTCTATGCCTATGCTACATTTGGTGCAAACCAAGCACCAATCTTGCATCAAGAGGAGCACCATCCCCTAACGGACTGAACCTAGCTTCCACTTGAGCCTTGTCACCTAGGAATCGGATCGAGTTCGTCCAAAACGATTTCTATGCCTATGGTATGTTCAGTGCAAATCGTGCTCCAACCTTGCACTAACACTAACACTATCTCCAAATGGACTAAAACGAGATTCCACACGACCCACGTCACTTACGAGTTCCATCGGGTGCGTCCAAAACTATTTATGACCTATGGTACGTTCAAAGCAAACCGAGCACCTATCTTCTGTAGCACTATCCCAAAATGGACCGAACAGATCTCCACCAGATCCTCATCACCTAGGAGTACCGCGGGTGCTTCTAAAATGATTTATGAAGCTATGGTACGTTTGATGCAAACCGAGCACCTTTCTTCCACCGACGCTAACACTGTTTCAAAACAGATCGAAACAAGATTCCACATGACCCACGTAACCGAGGAGTTCCATCGGGTGCCTCCAATACTATTTCTGAGCATACGATATATTCGACGCAAACCTTGCACCAATCATGCATCTTGAGTAGCACTATCTCAAAATGGACCGTACCGAGCTTCCACTTGAGCCTCATCACCTAGGAGTCCCAACGATTGTGTCCAAAATGATTTTCTATGCCTATGGTACGTTCAGTTCAAACCATGCACCTAGCTTGCACCGTCGCTAACACTATCTCAAAATAAATTAAAACGAGATTTCACATGACCCACGTCACCTAGGAGTTCCATCGGGTGCCTCCAATACTATTTCCGAACCTACGGCACATTCGACGCAAACCGAGCACCAATCTTGCATCAAGAGTAGCACTATCCCCAAACGGACCGAACCGAGCTTCCACTTGAGCCTCGTCACGTAGGAGTCCCCTCGAGTGCGTCCAAAACGATTCCTATGCCTATGCTACATTTGGTGCAAACCAAGCAGCAATCTTGCATCAAGAGAAGCACTATCCCCAAACGGACCGAACCGAGCTTCCACTTGAGCCTCGTCACTTAGGAGTCCCCTCGAGTGCGTCCAAAACGATTTCTATGCCTATGCTACATTTGGTGCAAACCAAGCACCAATCTTGCATCAAGAGGAGCACTATCCCCTAACGGACTGACCCGAGCTTCCACTTGAGCCTCGTCACCTAGGAATCGGATCGAGTTCGTCCAAAACGATTTCTATGCCTATGGTATGTTCGGTGCAAATCGTGCTCCAACCTTGCACTAACACTAACACTATCTCCAAATGGACTAAAACGAGATTCCACACGACGCACGTCACTTACGAGTTCCATCGGGTGCGTCCAAAACTATTTATGACCTATGGTACGTTCAAAGCAAACCGAGCACCTATCTTCTGTAGCACTATCCCGAAACAGACCGAACAGATCTCCACCAGACCCTCATCACCTAGGAGTACCGCGGGTGCTTCTAAAACGATTTATGAAGCAATGGTACGTTTGACGCAAACCGAGCACCTATCTTGCACCGACGCTAACACTGTTTCAAAACAGATCGAAACAAGATTCCACATGACCCACGTAACCTAGGAGTTCCATCAGGTGCCTCCAATACTATTTCTGATCCTATGGTACATTCGATGCAAAACCATGCACCAATCATGCATCTTGAGTATCAATATCTCCAAATGGACCGTACCGAGCTTCCACTTGAGCCTCGTCACCTAGGAGTCCCATCGATTGTGTCCAAAACGATTTCTATGCCTATGGTACGTTCAGTGCAAACCGTGCACCTATCTTGCACCGATGCTAACACTGTCCCAAAATATATCAAAACAGGATTCCACATGACCCACATCATCTAGGACTTCCATCGGGTGCCTCCAATACTATTTCCGAGCCTACGGCACATTCCACGCTAACCGAGTACCAATCTTGCATCAAGAGTAGCACTATCTCCAAACGTACCGAATCGAGCTTCCACTTGAGCCTCGTCACCTAGGAGTCCCCTCGAGTGCGTCCAAAACGATTTCTATGCCTATGCTACATTTGGTGCAAACCAAGCACCAATCTTGCATCAAGAGAAGCAATATCCCCAAACAGACTGAACCGAGCTTCCACTTGAGCCTCGTCACCTAGGAGTCGGATCGAGTTCGTCCAAAACTATTTCTATACCTATGGTATGTTCGGCGCAAACCATGCTCCAACCTTGCACTAACACAAACACTATCTCCAAATGGACTAAAACGAGATTCCACACGACGCACGTCACTTACGAGTTCCATCGGGTGCGTCCAAAACTATTTATGACCTATGGTACGTTCAAAGCAAACCGAGCACCTATCTTCTGTAGCACTATCCCGAAACAGACCGAACAGATCTCCACCAGACCCTCATCACCTAGGAGTACCGCGGGTGCTTCTAAAACGATTTATGAAGCAATGGTACGTTTGACGCAAACCGAGCACCTATCTTGCACCGACGCTAACACTGTTTCAAAACAGATCGAAACAAGATTCCACATGACCCACGTAACCTAGGAGTTCCATCAGGTGCCTCCAATACTATTTCTGATCCTATGGTACATTCGATGCAAAACCATGCACCAATCATGCATCTTGAGTATCAATATCTCCAAATGGACCGTACCGAGCTTCCACTTGAGCCTCGTCACCTAGGAGTCCCATCGATTGTGTCCAAAACGATTTCTATGCCTATGGTACGTTCAGTTCAAACCGTGCACCTATCTTGCACCGTCGCTAACAGTATCTCAAAATAAATTAAAACGAGATTTCACATGGCCCACGTCACCTAGGAGTTCCATCGGGTGCCTCCAATACTATTTCCGAACCTACGGCACATTCGACGCAAACCGAGCACCAATCTTGCATCAAGAGTAGCACTATCCCCAAACGGACCGAACCGAGCTTCCACTTGAGCCTCGTCACCTAGGAGTCCCCTCGAGTGCGTCCAAAACGATTCCTATGCCTATGCTACATTTGGTGCAAACCAAGCAGCAATCTTGCATCAAGAGAAGCACTATCCCCAAACAGACCGAACCGAGTTTCCACTTGAGCCTCGTCACTTAGGAGTCCCCTCGAGTGCGTCCAAAACGATTTCTATGCCTATGCTACATTTGGTGCAAACCAAGCACCAATCTTGCATCAAGAGGAGCACTATCCCCTAACGGACTGAACCGAGCTTCCACTTGAGCCTCGTCACCTAGGAATCGGATCGAGTTCGTCCAAAACGATTTCTATGCCTATGGTATGTTCGGTGCAAATCGTGCTCCAACCTAGCACTAACACAAACACTATCTCCAAATGGACTAAAACGAGATTCCACACGACGCACGTCACTTACGAGTTCCATCGGGTGCGTCCAAAACTATTTATGACCTATGGTACGTTCAAAGCAAACCGAGCACCTATCTTCTGTAGCACTATCCCGAAACAGACCGAACAGATCTCCACCAGACCCTCATCACCTAGGAGTACCGCGGGTGCTTCTAAAACGATTTATGAAGCAATGGTACGTTTGACGCAAACCGAGCACCTTTCTTCCACCGACGCTAACACTGTTTCAAAACAGATCGAAACAAGATTCCACATGACCCACGTAACCTAGGAGTTCCATCGGGTGCCTCCAATACTATTTCTGATCCTATGGTACATTCGATGCAAAACCATGCACCAATCATGCATCTTGAGTATCACTATCTCCAAATGGACCGTACCGAGCTTCCACTTGAGCCTCGTCACCTAGGAGTCCCATCGATTGTGTCCAAAACGATTTCTATGCCTATGGTACGTTCAGTTCAAACCGTACACCTATCTTGCACCGTCGCTAACACTGTCTCAAAATAGATCAAAACAAGATTCCACATGACCCACGTCACCTAGGAGTTCCATCGGGTGCCACCAATAATATTTCTGAACCGAGCACCAATCTTACATCAAGAGTGGCACTATCTCCAAACGTACCGAATCGAGCTTCCACTTGAGCCTCGTCACCTAGGAGTCCCCCGAGTGCGTCCAAAATGATTTCTATGCCTATGCTACATTTGGTGCAAACCAAGCACCAATCTTGCATCAAGAGAAGCACTATCCCCAAACGGACCGAACCGAGCTTCCACTTGAGCCTCGTCACCTAGTAGTCAGATCGAGTTTGTCCAAAACGATTTCTATGCCTATGGTATGTTCGGTGCAAACCATGCTCCATCCTTGCACTGACACCAAGACTATCTCCAAATGGACTAAAATGAGATTCCACACGACCCACGTCACTTACGAGTTCCATCGGGTGCGTCCAAAACTCTTTATGACCTATGGTATGTTCAATGCAAACCGTGCACCTATCTTCTGTAGCACTATCTCCAAACAGACCGAACAGATCTCCACCAGACCCTCATCACCTAGGAGTACCGCGAGTGCTTCTAAAACGATTTATGAACCTATGATACGTTTGATGCAAACCGAGCACCTATCTTGCACCAATGCTAACACTGTTTCAAACTAGATCGAAACAAGATTCCACATGGCCCACGTAACCTAGGAGTTCCATCGGGCGCCTCCAATACTATTTCTGAGCCTACGGTACATTCAACGCAAACCATGCACCAATCTTGCATCAAGAGTAGCACTATCTCCAAATGTACCGAATCGAGCTTCCACTTGAGCCTCGTCACCTAGGAGTCCCCTCGAGTGCGTCCAAAACGATTTCTATGCCTATGCTACATTTGGTGCAAACCAAGCACCAATCTTGCATCAAGAGAAGCACTATCCCCAAACAGACCGAACTGAGCTTCCCCTTGAGCCTCGTCACCTAGGAGTCGGATCGAGTTCATCCAAAACGATTTCTATGCCTATGGTATGTTCGGTGCAAACCGTGCTCCAACCTTGCACTAACACTAACACTATCTTCAAATGGACTAAAATGAGATTCCACACGACCCACGTTACTTACAAATTCCAACGGATGCGTCCAAAACTATTTATGACCTATGGTATGTTCAATGCAAACCGTGCACCTATCTTCTGTAGCACTATCTCCAAACGGACCGAACAGATCTCCACCAGACCCTCATCACCTAGGAGTACCATGGGTGCTTCTAAAACAATTTATAAACCTATGGTACGTTTGACGCAAACCGAACACCTATCTTGCACCCACGCTAACACTATTTCAAAACAGATCAAAACAATATTCCACATGACCCACGTAACCTAGGAGTTCCATCGAGTGCCTCAAATACTATTTCCGAGCCTACGGTACGTTCGACGCAAACCATGCAACAATCATGCATAAGAGTAGCACTATCTCCAAATGGATCGTACCGAGCTTCTACTTGAGCCTCGTCACCTAGGAGTCCCATCGAGTGTGTCCAAAACAATTTTTATGCCTATAGTACGTTCAGTGCAAATCGTGCACCTATCTTGCACCGACGCTAACACTGTCTCAAAATAGATCAAAACGAGATTCCACATGACTCACGTCACCTAGGAGTTCCATCGGGTGCCTCTAATACAATTTCTAAGCCTACGGCACATTCGACGTAAACCGAGCACCAATCTTGCATCAAGAGTTGCACTATCTCCAAACATACCGAATCGAGCTTCCACTTGAGCCTCGTCACCTAGGAGTCCCGTCGAGTGCGTCCAAAACGATTTCTATACCTATGCTACATTTGGTGCGAACCAAGCACCAATCTTGCATCAAGAGAAGCACTATCCCCAAACAGACTGAACCGAGCTTCCACTTGAGCCCCGTCACCTAGGAGTCGGATCGAGTTCGTCCAAAACTATTTCTATGCCTATGGTATGTTCGGTGCAAACCATGCTCCAACCTCGCACTAACACTAACACTAACACTAAAACGAGATTCCACACGACCCACGTCACTTATCAGTTCCATCGGGTGCGTCCAAAACTATTTATGACCAATGGTACGTTCAATTCAAACCGAGCACCTATCTTCTGTAGCACTATCCCGAAACAGACCGAACAGATGTCCACCAGACCCTCATCACCTAGGAGTAACGCGGGTGCTTCTAAAACGATTTATGAAGCTATGGTACGTTTGATGCAAACCGAGCACCTATCTTGCACCGACGCTAACACTGTTTCAAAACAGATCGAAATAAGATTCCACATGACCCACGTAACCTAGGAGTTCCATCGGGTGCCTCCAATACTATTTCTGAGTCTACGGTACATTCGACGCAAACCATGCACCAATCACGCATCTTGAGTAGCACTATCTCCAAATGGACCGTACCGAGCTTCCATTTGGGCCTCGTCACCTAGGAGTCCCATCGATTGTGTCCAAAACCATTTCTATGCCTATGGTACGTTCAGTGCAAACCGTGCACCTATCTTGCACCGATGCTAACACTGTCCCAAAATATATCAAAACAGGATTCCACATGACCCACATCATCTAGGACTTCCATCGGGTGCCTCCAATACTATTTCCGAGCCTACGGCACATTCCACGCTAACCGAGTACCAATCTTGCATCAAGTGTAGCACTATCTCCAAACGTACCGAATCGAGCTTCCACTTGAGCCTCGTCACCTAGGAGTCCCCTCGAGTGCGTCCAAAACGATTTCTATGCCTATGCTACATTTGGTGCAAACCAAGCACCAATCTTGCATCAAGAGAAGCAATATCCCCAAACAGACTGAACCGAGCTTCCACTTGAGCCTCGTCACCTAGGAGTCGGATCGAGTTCGTCCAAAACTATTTCTATGCCTATGGTATGTTCGGCGCAAACCATGCTCCAACCTTGCACTAACACTAACACTATCTCCAAATGGACTAAAACGAGATTCCACACGACGCACGTCACTTACGAGTTCCATCGGGTGCGTCCAAAACTATTTATGACCTATGGTACGTTCAAAGCAAACCGAGCACCTATCTTCTGTAGCACTATCCCGAAATAGACCGAACAGATCTCCACCAGACCCTCATCACCTAGGAGTACCGCGGGTGCTTCTAAAACGATTTATGAAGCAATGGTACGTTTGACGCAAACCGAGCACCTATCTTGCACCGACGCTAACACTGTTTCAAAACAGATCGAAACAAGATTCCACATGACCCACGTAACCTAGGAGTTCCATCAGGTGCCTCCAATACTATTTCTGATCCTATGGTTTATTCGATGCAAAACCATGCACCAATCATGCATCTTGAGTATCAATATCTCCAAATGGACCGTACCGAGCTTCCACTTGAGCCTCGTCACCTAGGAGTCCCATCGATTGTGTCCAAAACGATTTCTATGCCTATGGTACGTTCAGTTCAAACCGTGCACCTATCTTGCACCGTCGCTAACACTATCTCAAAATAAATTAAAACGAGATTTCACATGACCCACGTCACCTAGGAGTTCCATCGGGTGCCTCCAATACTATTTCCGAACCTACGGCACATTCGACGCAAACCGAGCACCAATCTTGCATCAAGAGTAGCACTATCCCCAAACGGACCGAACCGAGCTTCCACTTGAGCCTCGTCACCTAGGAGTCCCCTCGAGTGCGTCCAAAACGATCCCTATGCCTATGCTACATTTGGTGCAAACCAAGCAGCAATCTTGCATCAAGAGAAGCACTATCCCCAAACGGACCGAACCGAGCTTCCACTTGAGCCTCGTCACTTAGGAGTCCCCTCGAGTGCGTCCAAAACGATTTCTATGCCTATGCTACATTTGGTGCAAACCAAGCACCAATCTTGCATCAAGAGGAGCACTATCCCCTAACGGACTGAACCGAGCTTCCACTTGAGCCTCGTCACCTAGGAATCGGATCGAGTTCGTCCAAAACGATTTCTATGCCTATGGTATGTTCGGCGCAAACCATGCTCCAACCTTGCACTAACACAAACACTATCTCCAAATGGACTAAAACGAGATTCCACACGACGCACGTCACTTACGAGTTCCATCGGGTGCGTCCAAAACTATTTATGACCTATGGTGCGTTCAAAGCAAACCGAGCACCTATCTTCTGTAGCACTATCCCGAAACAGACCGAACAGATCTCCACCAGACCCTCATCACCTAGGAGTACCGCGGGTGCTTCTAAAATGATTTATGAAGCAATGGTACGTTTGACGCAAACCGAGCACCTTTCTTCCACCGACGCTAACACTGTTTCAAAACAGATCGAAACAAGATTCCACAAGACCCACGTAACCCAGGAGTTGCATCGGGTGCCTCCAATACTATTTCTGATCCTATGGTACATTCGATGCAAAACCATGCACCAATCATGCATCTTGAGTATCACTATCTCCAAATGGACCGTACCGAGCTTCCACTTGAGCCTCGTCACCTAGGAGTCCCATCGATTGTGTCCAAAACGATTTCTATGCCTATGGTACGTTCAGTTCAAACCGTACACCTATCTTGCACCATCGCTAACACTGTCTCAAAATAGATCAAAACAAGATTCCACATGACCCACGTCACCTAGGAGTTCCATCGGGTGCCACCAATAATATTTCTGAACCGAGCACCAATCTTACATCAAGAGTGGCACTATCTCCAAACGTACCGAATCGAGCTTCCACTTGAGCCTCATCACCTAGGAGTCCCCCGAGTGCGTCCAAAATGATTTCTATGCCTATGCTACATTTGGTGCAAACCAAGCACCAATCTTGCATCAAGAGAAGCACTATCCCCAAACGGACCGAACCGAGCTTCCACTTGAGCCTCGTCACCTAGTAGTCAGATCGAGTTTGTCCAAAACGATTTCTATGCCTATGGTATGTTCGGTGCAAACCGTGCTCCAACCTTGCACTGACACCAAGACTATCTCCAAATGGACTAAAATGAGATTCCACACGACCCACGTCACTTACGAGTTCCATCGGGTGCGTCCAAAACTCTTTATGACCTATGGTATGTTCAATGCAAACCGTGCACCTATCTTCTGTAGCACTATCTCCAAACAGACCGAACAGATCTCCACCAGACCCTCATCACCTAGGAGTACCGCGAGTGCTTCTAAAACGATTTATGAACCTATGATACGTTTGATGCAAACCGAGCACCTATCTTGCACCAATGCTAACACTGTTTCAAACCACATCGAAACAAGATTCCACATGGCCCACGTAACCTAGGAGTTCCATCGGGCGCCTCCAATACTATTTCTGAGCCTACGGTACATTCAACGCAAACCATGCACCAATCTTGCATCAAGAGTAGCACTATCTCCAAATGTACCGAATCGAGCTTCCACTTGAGCCTCGTCACCTAAGAGTCCCCTCGAGTGCGTCCAAAACGATTTCTATGCCTATGCTACATTTGGTGCAAACCAAGCACCAATCTTGCATCAAGAGAAGCACTATCCCCAAACAGACCGAACTGAGCTTCCCCTTGAGCCTCGTCACCTAGGAGTCGGATCGAGTTCATCCAAAACGATTTCTATGCCTATGGTATGTTCGGTGCAAACCGTGCTCCAACCTTGCACTAACACTAACACTATCTTCAAATGGACTAAAATGAGATTCCACACGACCCACGTTACTTACAAATTCCAACGGATGCGTCCAAAACTATTTATGACCTATGGTATGTTCAATGCAAACCGTGCACCTATCTTCTGTAGCACTATCTCCAAACGGACCGAACAGATCTCCACCAGACCCTCATCACCTAGGAGTACCATGGGTGCTTCTAAAACAATTTATAAACCTATGGTACGTTTGACGCAAACCGAACACCTATCTTGCACCCACGCTAACACTATTTCAAAACAGATCAAAACAATATTCCACATGACCCACGTAACCTAGGAGTTCCATCGAGTGCCTCAAATACTATTTCCGAGCCTACGGTACGTTCGACGCAAACCATGCAACAATCATGCATAAGAGTAGCACTATCTCCAAATGGATCGTACCGAGCTTCTACTTGAGCCTCGTCACCTAGGAGTCCCATCGAGTGTGTCCAAAACAATTTTTATGCCTATAGTACGTTCAGTGCAAATCGTGCACCTATCTTGCACCGACGCTAACACTGTCTCAAAATAGATCAAAACGAGATTCCACATGACTCACGTCACCTAGGAGTTCCATCGGGTGCCTCTAATACAATTTCTAAGCCTACGGCACATTCGACGTAAACCGAGCACCAATCTTGCATCAAGAGTTGCACTATCTCCAAACATACCGAATCGAGCTTCCACTTGAGCCTCGTCACCTAGGAGTCCCGTCGAGTGCGTCCAAAACGATTTCTATACCTATGCTACATTTGGTGCGAACCAAGCACCAATCTTGCATCAACAGAAGCACTATCCCCAAACAGACTGAACCGAGCTTCCACTTGAGCCCCGTCACCTAGGAGTCGGATCGAGTTCGTCCAAAACTATTTCTATGCCTATGGTATGTTCGGTGCAAACCATGCTCCAACCTCGCACTAACACTAACACTAACACTAAAACGAGATTCCACACGACCCACGTCACTTATCAGTTCCATCGGGTGCGTCCAAAACTATTTATGACCAATGGTACGTTCAATTCAAACCGAGCACCTATCTTCTGTAGCACTATCCTGAAACAGACCGAACAGATGTCCACCAGACCCTCATCACCTTGGAGTAACGCGGGTGCTTCTAAAACGATTTATGAAGCTATGGTACGTTTGATGCAAACCGAGCACCTATCTTGCACCGACGCTAACACTGTTTCAAAACAGATCGAAATAAGATTCCACATGACCCACGTAACCTAGGAGTTCCATCGGGTGCCTCCAATACTATTTCTGAGTCTACGGTACATTCGATGCAAACCATGCACCAATCACGCATCTTGAGTAGCACTATCTCCAAATGGACCGTACCGAGCTTCCATTTGGGCCTCGTCACCTAGGAGTCCCATCGATTGTGTCCAAAACCATTTCTATGCCTATGGTACGTTCAGTGCAAACCGTGCACCTATCTTGCACCGATGCTAACACTGTCCCAAAATATATCAAAACAGGATTCCACATGACCCACATCATCTAGGACTTCCATCGGGTGCCTCCAATACTATTTCCGAGCCTACGGCACATTCCACGCTAACCGAGTACCAATCTTGCATCAAGAGTAGCACTATCTCCAAACGTACCGAATCGAGCTTCCACTTGAGCCTCGTCACCTAGGAGTCCCCTCGAGTGCGTCCAAAACGATTTCTATGCCTATGCTACATTTGGTGCAAACCAAGCACCAATCTTGCATCAAGAGAAGCAATATCCCCAAACAGACTGAACCGAGCTTCCACTTGAGCCTCGTCACCTAGGAGTCGGATCGAGTTCGTCCAAAACTATTTCTATGCCTATGGTATGTTCGGCGCAAACCATGCTCCAACCTTGCACTAACACTAACACTATCTCCAAATGGACTAAAACGAGATTCCACACGACCCACATCACTTATGAGTTCCATCGGGTGCGTCCAAAACTATTTTATGACCGATGGTACGTTCAATGCAAACCGAGCACCTATCTTCTGTAGCACTATCCCAAAATGGACCGAACAGATCTCCACCAGACCCTCATCACCTGGGAGTACCGCGGGTGCTTCTAAAACGATTTATGAAGCTGTGGTACGTTTGATGCAAACCGAGCACCTATCTTCAACCGACGCTAACACTGTTTCAAAACAGATCGAAACAAGATTCCACATGACCCACGTAACCTAGGAGTTCCATCGGGTGCCTCCAATACTATTTCTGAGTCTACGGTACATTCGACGCAAACCATGCACCAATCACGCATCTTGAGTAGCACTATCTCCAAATGGACCGTACCGAGCTTCCATTTGGGCCTCGTCACCTAGGAGTCCCATCGATTGTGTCCAAAATGATTTCTATGCCTATGGTACGTTCAGTTCAAACCATGCATCTATCTTGCACCGTCGTTAACACTGTCTCAAAATAGATCAAAACGAGATTCCACAGGACCCACGTCACCTAGGAGTTCCATTGGGTGCCTCAAATACTATTTCTGATCCTACGACACATTCGACGCAAACTCAGCACCAATCCTGCATCAAGAGTAGCACTATCTTCAAACGTACCGAATCGAGCTTCCACTTGAGTCTCATCACCTAGGAGTCCCCTCGAGTACGTCCAAAACGATTTCTATGCCTATGCTATAGTTAGTGCAAACCAAGCACCAATCTTGCATCAAGAGAGGCACTATCCCCAAACAGACAGAACCGAGCTTCCACTTGAGCCTCGTCACCTAGGAGTCGAATCGAGTTCGTCCAAAACGATTTCTATGCCTATGGTATGTTCGGTGCAAACCATGCTCCAACCTTGCACTGACACTAACACTATCTCCAAATGGACTAAAATGAGATTCCACACGACCCACGTCACTTACGAGTTCCATCAGGTGCGTCCAAAACTATTGATGACCTATGGTACGTTCAATGCAAATCGTGCACCTATCTTCTATAGCACTATCACCAAACAGACCGAACAGATCTAAACCAGACCCTCATCACCTAGGAGTACCGTGGGTGCTTCTAAAACGATTTATGAAGCTATGGTACGTTTGATGCAAACCGAGCACCTATCTTGCACCGACGCTAACACTGTTTCAAAACAGATCAAAACAAGATTCCACATGACCCACGTAACCTAGGAGTTCCATCGGGTGCCTCCAATACTTTTTCTGAGCCTACGGTACATTCGACGCAAACCATGCACCAATCACGCATCTTGAGTAGCACTATCTCCAAATGGACCGTACCGAGCTTTCACTTGAGCCTCGTCACCTAGGAGTCCCATTGTTTGTATTCAAAATGATTTCTATGCCTGTGGTACGTTCAGTTCAAACCGTACACCTATCTTGCACCGTCGTTAACACTGTCTCAAAATAGATCAAAACGAGATTCCACATGACCCACATCACCTAGGAGTTCCATCGGGTGCCTCAAATACTATTTCCGAACCTACGACATATTCAACGCAAACTGAGCACAATCTTGCATCAATAGTAGCACTATCTCCAAACGTACCGAATCGAGCTTCCACTTGAGCCTCGTCACCTAGGAGTCCTCTCGAGTGCGTCCAAAATGATTTCTATTCCTATGCTACATTTGGTGCAAACCAAGCACCAATCTTGCATCAAGAGAAGCGCTATCCCCAAACAGACCGAACTAAGCTTCCACTTGAGCCTCGTCACCTAGGAGTCGGATCGAGTTTGTCCAAAACGATTTCTATGCCTATGGTATGTTCGGTGCAAACCATGCTCCAACCTTGCACTAACACTAACACTATCTCCAAATGGACTAAAATGAGATTCCACAGGACCCACGTCACTTAAGAGTTCCATCGGGTGCATCCAAAACTATTGATGACCTATGGTACGTTCAATGCAAACCGAGCACCTATCTTCTGTAGCACTATCCCAAAACGGACCGAACAGATCTCCACCAGACCCTCATCACCTAGGAGTACCGTGGGTGCTTCTAAAACGATTTATTAACCTATGGTACGTTTGACCCAAACCGAACACCTTTCTTGCACCCTTGCTAACACTGTTTCAAAATAGATCGAAACAAGATTCCACATGACCCACGTAACCTCAGAGTTCCATCGAGTGCCTCCAATACTATTTCCGAGCCTACGGTATGTTCGACGCAAACCGTGCACCTATCATGCATCAAGAGTAGCACTATCTCCAAATGGACCGTACCGAGCATCCACTTGAGCCTCGTCACCTAGGGGTCCCATCGAGTGTGTCCAAAACAATTTCTATGCCTATAGTACGTTCAGTGCAAACCGTGCACCTATCTTGCACCGACGCTAACACTGTCTCAAAATAGATCAAAACGAGATTCCACATGACTCACGTCACCTAGGAGTTCCATCGGGTGCCTCCAATACTATTTCTGAGCCTATGGCACATTCGACGTAAACCGAGCACCAATCTTGCATCAAGAGTAGCACTATCTCCAAACGTACCGAATCAGGCTTCCACTTGAGCCTCGTCACCTAGGAGTCCCTTCGAGTGTGTCCAAAATGATTTCTATGCCTATGCTACATTTGGTGCAAACCAAGCACCAATCTTGCATCAAGAGAAGCACTATCCCCAAACCGACTGAATCGAGATTCCACTTGAGCCTCGTCACCTAGGAGTCGGATCGAGTTCATCCAAAACGATTTCTATGCCTATGGTATGTTCGGTGCAAACCGTGCTCCAACCTTGCACTAATACTAACACTATCTCCAAATGGACTAAAATGAGATTCCACACGATCCACGTCATTTACGAGTTCCATCGAGTGCGTCCAAAACTATTTATTACCTATGGTATGTTCAATGCAAACCGAGCACCTATCTTCTGTAGCACTATCCGAAACAGACCGAACAGATCTCCACCAGACCCTCATCACCTAAGAGTACTGCGGGTGCTTCTAAAACGATTTATGAAGCTATGGTACGTTTGATGCAAACCGAGCACCTATCTTGCACCGACTGATATGAACCCGCTAGGGTGAATCCTGATCTTTCGATGAGAGAAGGTGGATAACTCGATTTGGGGATGGAGATGATGTTCACGGCCCAACTACAACCATCCAAGGATGCTGCGCCTTAGCAACCGATACACCACCTCCAACAGTCGTCGCGATCTTGTGGAACACGATCAACCAAACCACTAGGGTAATTCCTGCAAGCAATCGAGGAACAAGCAAGAACAAGTAGAACAAGCAACTCAATTGCAAATATGGAGATGAAAACCAATCTGAAATCACAAAGTTGGGGTTCTGAATCGAGTAGAACGGATGGTCTAGTCGACACACGCGTCTACAAGGAAGTAGCAATGGCTAAACTTTCAACAAAACAAAACTCCCATCTGTTTGTGGTGGCTCTAATCCTTATTAATACCTAGGGGAACGACCAGGGGGTGTTGGGGTCGTTCTCCAACCCTAGGACACGTCCCTAATGAACCCAACTTGATACATGGGCCATCAGCCCAAAATAGGGTGACACAGCACCAAAGGCAGAAAAGGCCCCGGCATTGAAACGACGATTGCGGAAGCATCGGATAAGATATAGCTATGAGTCCAGATCCGTTGGAAAATAGACTTGATAAGCTTTCCAAAAAGTGCTAGAACATCCCAATCCGAGTCCGTATGCGACCGTGGTGAACATCACAGTTGGAGCTGTCTTGGAGTCTGAATCCAGCCCCAAAACGTGTTGGATTTGATCTCTTTCTTTCCTTGGACCAAAAGTGACGTGGTGTCCAGGTGCAGGACGTTGGGAATACTTGGATTTGGTCCCCAATCAACTTCATTAACCTTCCATGCTTTCCATATGCAATCAAACCTTTCCTTGATCCATGTAAGTAATTCTGAAAATGAAAATATACACATTTTATGGTGGAGCACCAATTCATCAAATGCATCAATGATAAGCCTCATATAGAATGGTTGCACCTTTGGTATAGAAGTGGTTGAGATGGTCATATTTGAGCCAATGATGTCCTCATCACCGACGCTAACACTATTTCAAAACAGATCGAAACAAGATTCCACATGACCCACGTAACCTAGGAGTTCCATCGGGTGCCTCCAATACTTTTTCTGAGCCTACGGTACATTCGACGCAAACCATGCACCAATCATGCATCTTGAGTAGCACTATCTCCAAATGGACCGTACCGAGCTTCCACTTGAGCCTCGTCACCTACGAGTCCCATTGATTGTGTCCAAAATGATTTCTATGCCTATGGTACGTTCAGTTCAAACCGTGCACCTATCTTGCACCGTCGTTAACACTGTCTCAAAATAGATCAAAACGAGATTCCACATGACCCATGTCACCTAGGAGTTCCATCGGCTGCCTCAAATACTATTTCCGAACCTACGACATATTCGACGCAAACTGAGCACCAATCTTGCATCAAGAGTAGCACTATCTCCAAACGTACCGAATCGAGCTTCCACTTGAGCCTCGTCACCTAGGAGTCCTCTCGAGTGCGTCCAAAATGATTTCTATTCCTATGCTACATTTGGTGCAAACCAAGCACCAATCTTGCATCAAGTGAAGCACTATCCCCAAACAGACCAAACCGAGGTTCCACTTGAGCCTCGTCACCAAGGAGTCGCATCGAGTTCGTCCAAAACGATTTCGATGCCTATGGTATGTTCAGTGCAAACCGTGCTCCAACCTTGCACTGACACTAACACTATCTCCAAATGGACTCAAACAAGATTCCACACGACCCACGTCACTTATGAGTTCCATCGGGTGCGTCCAAAACTATTGATGACCTATGGTACGTTCAATGTAAACCGTGCACCCATCTTCTGGAGCATTATCTCCAAATGGACCGAACAGATCTCCACCAGACCCTCATCACCTAGGAGTACCGTGGGTGCTTCTAAAATGATTTATTAACCTATGGTACGTTTGACGCAAACCGAACACCTATCTTGCACCCACGCTAACACTGTTTCAAAACAGATCGAAACAAGATTCCACATGACCCACGTGACCTAGGAGTTCCATCAGGTGCCACCAATACTATTTGCGAGCCTACGGTACATTCGACGCAAACCGTGCACCAATCATGCATCAAGAGTAGCACTATCTCCAAATGGACCGTACCGAGCATCCACTTGAGCCTCGTCACCTAGGAGTCCCATCGAGTGTGTCCAAAATAATTTCTATGCCTATAGTACGTTCAGTGCAAACCGTGCACCTATCTTGCACCGACACTAACACTGTCTCAAAATGGATCAAAACGAGATTCCACATGACTCACGTCACCTAGGAGTTCCATCGGGTGCCTCCAATACTATTTTTGAGCCTATGGCACATTCGACGTAAACCGAGCACCAATCTTGCATCAATAGCAGCACTATCTCCAAACGTACCGAATCGAGCTTCCACTTGAGCCTCGTCACCTAGGAGTCCCTTCGAGTGCGTCCAAAACGATTTCTATGCCTATGCTACATTTGGTGCAAACCAAGCACCAATCTTGCATCAACAGAAGCACTATCCCCAAACGGACTGAACCGAGATTCCACTTGAGCCTCGTCACCTAAGAGTCGGATCGAGTTCGTCCAAAACGATTTCTATGCCTATGGAATGTTCGGTGCAAACCGTGCTCCAACCTTGCACTAACACTAACACTATCTCCAAATGGACTAAACCGAGATTCCACACGATCCACGTCACTTAAGAGTTCCATCGGGTGCGTCCAAAACTATTTATGACCTATGGTACGTTCAATGCAAACCGAGCACCTATCTTCTGTAGCACTATCCCAAAATGGACCGAACAGATCTCCACCAGACCCTCATCACCTAGGAGTACCGCGGGTGCTTCTAAAATGATTTATGAAGCTATGGTATGTTTGATGCAAACCGAGCACCTATCATGCACCGACACTAACACTGTTTCAAAACAGATCGAAACAAGATTCCACATGACCCACGTAACCTAGGAGTTTCATCGGGTGCCTCCAATACTATTTCTGAGCCTACCGTACATTCGACGCAAACCATGCACCAATCATGCATCTTGAGTAGCACTATCTCCAAATGGACCGTACCGAGCTTCCACTTGAGCCTCGTCACCTAGGAGTCCCATTGATTGTGTCCAAAACGATTTCTATGCCTATGGTACGTTCAGTTCAAACCGTGCACCTATCTTGCACCGTCGTTAACACTGTCTCAAAATAGATCAAAACGAGATTCCACATGACCCATGTCACCTAGGAGTTCCATCGGGTGCCTCAAATACTATTTCCGAACCTACGACATATTCGACGCAAACTGAGCACCAATCTTGCATCAAGAGTAGCACTATCTCCAAACGTACCGAATCGAGCTTCCACTTGAGCCTCGTCACCTAGGAGTCCTCTCGAGTGCGTCCAAAATGATTTCTATTCCTATGCTACATTTGGTGCAAACCAAGCACCAATCTTGCATCAAGTGAAGCACTATCCCCAAACAGACCAAACCGAGGTTCCACTTGAGCCTCGTCACCAAGGAGTCGCATCGAGTTCGTCCAAAACGATTTCGATGCCTATGGTATGTTCAGTGCAAACCGTGCTCCAACCTTGCACTGACACTAACACTATCTCCAAATGGACTCAAACAAGATTCCACACGACCCACGTCACTTACGAGTTCCATCGGGTGCGTCCAAAACTATTGATGACCTATGGTACGTTCAATGTAAACCGTGCACCCATCTTCTGGAGCATTATCTCCAAACGGACCGAACAGATCTCCACCAGACCCTCATCACCTAGGAGTACCGTGGGTGCTTCTAAAACGATTTATTAACCTATGGTACGTTTGACGCAAACCGAACACCTATCTTGCACCCACGCTAACACTGTTTCAAAACAGATCGAAACAAGATTCCACATGACCCACGTGACCTAGGAGTTCCATCAGGTGCCACCAATACTATTCGCGAGCCTACGGTACATTCGACGCAAACCGTGCACCAATCATGCATCAAGAGTAGCACTATCTCCAAATGGACCGTACCGAGCATCCACTTGAGCCTCGTCACCTAGGAGTCCCATCGAGTGTGTCCAAAATAATTTCTATGCCTATAGTACGTTCAGTGCAAACCGTGCACCTATCTTGCACCGACACTAACACTGTCTCAAAATGGATCAAAACGAGATTCCACATGACTCACGTCACCTAGGAGTTCCATCGGGTGCCTCCAATACTATTTTTGAGCCTATGGCACATTCGACGTAAACCGAGCACCAATCTTGCATCAATAGCAGCACTATCTCCAAACGTACCGAATCGAGCTTCCACTTGAGCCTCGTCACCTAGGAGTCCCTTCGAGTGCGTCCAAAACGATTTCTATGCCTATGCTACATTTGGTGCAAACCAAGCACCAATCTTGCATCAACAGAAGCACTATCCCCAAACGGACTGAACCGAGATTCCACTTGAGCCTCGTCACCTAAGAGTCGGATCGAGTTCGTCCAAAACGATTTCTATGCCTATGGAATGTTCGGTGCAAACCGTGCTCCAACCTTGCACTAACACTAACACTATCTCCAAATGGACTAAACCGAGATTCCACACGATCCACGTCACTTAAGAGTTCCATCGGGTGCGTCCAAAACTATTTATGACCT
Organism: Saccharum spontaneum; assembly: GCA_022457205.1. Classification (NCBI taxonomy): domain Eukaryota; kingdom Viridiplantae; phylum Streptophyta; class Magnoliopsida; order Poales; family Poaceae; genus Saccharum; species Saccharum spontaneum. Next base: position 34,205,729 of record CM039594.1, read on the forward strand.
ATGGTACGTTCAATGCAAACCGAGCACCTATCTTCTGTAGCACTATCCCAAAATGGACCGAACAGATCTCCACCAGACCCTCATCACCTAGGAGTACCGCGGGTGCTTCTAAAATGATTTATGAAGCTATGGTACGTTTGATGCAAACCGAGCACCTATCATGCACCGACACTAACACTGTTTCAAAACAGATCGAAACAAGATTCCACATGACCCACGTAACCTAGGAGTTTCATCGGGTGCCTCCAATACTATTTCTGAGCCTACCGTACATTCGACGCAAACCATGCACCAATCATGCATCTTGAGTAGCACTATCTCCAAATGGACCGTACCGAGCTTCCACTTGAGCCTCGTCACCTAGGAGTCCCATTGATTGTGTCCAAAACGATTTCTATGCCTATGGTACGTTCAGTTCAAACCGTGCACCTATCTTGCACTGTCGTTAACACTGTCTCAAAATAGATCAAAACGAGATTCCACATGACCCACGTCACCTAGGAGTTCCATCGGGTGCCTAAAAAACTATTTCTGAACCTACGACATATTCGACGCAAACCGAGCACCAATCTTGCATCAAGAGTAGCACTATCTCCAAACGTACCGAATCGAGCTTCCACTTGAGCCTCATCACTTAGGAGTCCTCTTGAGTGTGTCCTAAATGATTTCTATTCCTATGCTACATTTGGTGCAAACCAAGCACCAATCTTGCATCAAGAGAAGCACTATCCCCAAACAGACCGAACCGAGCTTCCACTTGAGCCTCGTCACCAAGGAGTCGGATCGAGTTCATCCAGAACGATTTCCATGCCTATTGATATGAACCCGCTAGGGTTTATGGACGATCTTTCGATGAGAGGCGTGAGATCACTCGATTTGGTGGATGGAGATGATGTTCACGGCCCGACTACAGCCTTCCAAGACCGCGCCTTAGCAACCGATACACCACCTCCAAAGGCTGTCACAATCTTGTGGAGCGCGACAACCAGCCACTAGGGCTCCCGTCCTGCAAGTAATCGAAGAACTAGCAAGAACAAGGAAACAAGCACTAAATTTGCAAGATGAAATTGAAAGCCTCAAACTGAATCTTATTATGAGTGGAGTTCTGAAGACAAGGAGACGGGTGGCTGGATCAGCACACGCGCCTACAAGCAAGTAGCAAAGGCTAAACTTGATCTAAACAAAACCCAAGTGTTCCTGGTGGCGGCTAAGGGGTATATGATGTGTGGAGGATGACCACAAGAGAGTTTGGGTCGTGCTCCAACCCAAGGACGTGTCCCTACTGGACTCTAAAAGATACAAGCCCATTGGGCTAACTTAAGGTGGCGCAGCACCCTGGACAGAATAGACCTCTCGGTGATTTTTGGACTGTTGACGCCGTTTCTGAGCAGGTATGAGTATGAGGTCAGATCCGTATGAAAGTAGACTTTATTAACTTTCCAACAAGTCCAGAATCACCCCAATCCGACTCCGTATGTAACCGTGGCGATCGTCACAAGTTGGAGGTGTGCTACAGTCCGAATCCAGCCTACGCGAGTCCTTTTCCCTTTCGGTCTTCTCCTTGATTCCTAATCAAAACAAGAGTGCACGTGTCTCCAAGATCTAAACAGGATGGACAAGAGCTCAAGAAGGAACTCACTTGATGATAAAGTGTTCGAGCATGAGCGCGGGTAATAGGACCACCAGGTGTCGGCGTGGATGTATGATCGGTGTTGATGTCCTCATCATCCTCCCTTTCTTGAATTTGAGTCGTCCTCGACTCAAGCTCATCTTCCTCACCCAAATAAGGCTTCAAATCTGCAATGTTAAATGTGGGACTAACCCCAAAATCTGCAGGAAGATCAAGCTTATATGCATTCTCATTTATTCGTTGCATCACTTTAAAAGGACCATCCGCTCTGGGCATCAATTTAGATTTTCTTAATTGAGGAAACCTATCCTTTCGCAAATGCAACCAAACCCAATCTCCAGGTTCAAGAATCAATTCCCTTCTACCTTTATCTTCATGCGCTCTATGTTTTCTTTAGTGGTTTCATGTAGTTTTAGCATCAATTCAGCACGTTGCTTAGCATCAAAATTCAACTTTTTTGGAACTTGGCAATGGCATTAAATCAATAGGAGCACGTGGTAACAAGCCATAAACAATCTCAAAGGGACATATCTTCGTAGTAGAATGCAGCGAACGATTATAAGCAAACTCAATATGAGGCAAACAATCTTCCCACATCTTAATATTCTTCTTTAAAACAGTCCTTAACATAGTAGATAAAGTTCTATTCACAACTTCAGTTTGACCATCAGTTTGGGGGTGACAAGTGGTGGAAAATAAAAGCTTAGTGCCCAATTTGGCCCATAAAGTTCTCCAAAAATGGCTAAGAAATTTAGCATCACGATCAGAAACAATTGTATTTGGCACACCATGCAAGCGAACAACTTCTCGAAAGAACAAATCAGCAATATTTGTAGCATCATCAGTTTTATGACATGGTATGAAATGTGCCATTTTAGAGAATCGATCCACAACCACAAAAACACTATCTCGCCCTTTCCTAGTCCGTGGCAATCCCAACACAAAATCCATAGAAATATCCTCCCAAGGAGCACTAGGAACAGGAAGAGGCATATACAAACCGTGTGGATTCAACCGGGACTTAGCCTTTTGACATGTTGTGCAGCGAGCAACAAATCTCTCCACGTCTCGTCGCATCTTTGGCCAAAAGAAATGACCAGCAAGAATGTCCTCCGTCTTCTTCGCTCCAAAATGCCCCATCAAGCCACCTCCATGCGCTTCCTGCAGCAACAACAAGCGAACGGAGCTAGCTGGAATGCATAGCTTGTTAGCTCTAAACACAAACCCATCATTGAGGATGAATTTGTTCCACGTTTTCCCATCTTTACAATGCAGCAGCACTTCTTTAAAATCAGCATCATGAGCATATCGGTCTTTAATTGTTTCTAACCCAAAGATCTTGTAATCAAGTTGATTCAGCAAAGTATATCTCCTAGACAATGCATCTGCAATGATATTATCCTTCCCTTTCTTGTGTTTGATAACATAAGGAAAAGATTCAATAAATTCAACCCATTTTGCATGTCTACGATTCAGTTTTCCTTGACTACGAATATGCTTCAAAGATTCATGATCAGAATGTATAACAAATTCTTTAGGCTACAAATAATGCTGCCATGTTTCTAATGTCCGCACTAGAGCATATAATTCCTTATCATATATAGAATAATTAAGAATAGGCCCGCTCAATTTCTCACTAAAGTATGCAACAGGTTTTCCTTCTTGTAACAAAACACCACCCAATCCAATTCCACTCGCATCACATTCAGCTCGAAAGTCTTATTAAAATCAGGGAGTTCGAGTAGAGGTGCATGTGTTAACTTATCTTTCAGCACATGGAAGGCGTGCTCTTGTGCTTTGCCCCAAGAAAAGGGCACTCCCTTCTTTGTAAGCTCACTCAATGGTGCAGCAATGGTGCTGAAGTCCTTCACAAAACGGCGATAGAAACCAGCAAGTCCTAGGAAACTCCGCACTTGTGTGACCGTCGTGGGTACAGGCCATCCTTGTATAGCTTCCACCTTGGCTTTATCAACCTCAATTCCCTGTGGAGTGACAACATAGCCAAGAAACGATACTCGATCGGTGCAGAAAGTGCACTTCTCAAGGTTACCAAACAAACGTGCATCACGTAGAGCATTGAAAACAGCACGTAAGTGATCAAGGTGTTCATCCATGGATTTGCTATAAAGCAGTATATCATCAAAGTAGACGACAACAAATTTCCCAATGAAAGCACGCAAAACCTTGTTCATTAATCTCATGAAAGTACTAGGTGCATTAGTTAACCCAAAAGGCATGACTAACCACTCATATAGACCGAACTTGGTTTTGAAAGCAGTTTTCCATTCATCTCCCAATTTCATACGAATCTGATGGTACCCACTACGCAAATCAACCTTTGAAAACACAACAGCACCACTCAATTCATCAAGCATATCATCTAATCGTGGAATAGGGTGTCGATATCGAATGGTGATATTATTAATAGCCCTACAATCAACACACATGCGCCATGTTCCATCTTTCTTAGGCACTAAAATCACTAGAACAGCACAAGGACTAAGAGACTCACACACATAACCTTTGTCTAGTAGTTCTTGCACTTGTCGCTGAATTTCCTTCGTTTCCTCCGGATTGGTCCTGTATGGCGCACGGTTTGGCAAAGATGCTCCAGGAATAAGATCAATTTGGTGCTCAATCCCTCGTATTGGTGGCAGCCTCGCTGGTATCTCAATGGGGAACACATCAGAATACTCCTGCAAAATGTTAGCAACAGCAGGGGGCAAAGAACGTTGCATATCCTCAAATGAAATCAAAGCATCCTTGCATACCAAAGCATAAGCAACAGAGGTGGATGCATTGAACTCATTAATATCAGATTTTGTAGCAAGCATACAACGTCCTTTCAATGTTATCTCATCTTTGTCATCAACAACAGATTTGTCACTCTCGCTCTTTGCTTTTGCAGCCTTAGTAACATCAGATTGCATAATAGCTTCAGGAGACATAGGATGCAACACAATTTTTCGATCATGGTATAGAAATGAATATTGATTTGATCTACCATGATGCATCGAATCTCTATCAAATTGCCATGGTCTACCTAGCAGAATATTGCAAGCTTGCATAGGCACAACATCACATTCAACAATATCTTTGTATGATCCGATGGCAAAATCGATTCGCACCAGTCTCGTTACCTTTGCCTTACCACTGTTGTTCAGCCATTGGATGTAGTAGGGATGGGGATGTGGTTTGGTGGTGAGGGCGAGCTTCTGTACCATGTCGCTACTTGCCAAGTTGTTGCAGCTACCTCCATCAATGATCATGCGGCACGAACGCTCCTTGATGACACACTTTGTTTGGAATAAAGTGTGTCGCTGCTTTTGCTCCGCCTTCTCCATTTGTGCACTAAGCACTCGCTGTACAATCAAGCTCTCATAGTGCTCCGCGTCACCTGCATTGATGTGTTCTTCTATGTGTTCCTCACTACCTGCATAGTCAGCCGCAAGCAATGCAAGTGTATCTTCATCAAAATCACTAGCAGATGAACACTCACCATCATCTTTGACAATCATAACACGCTTGTTTGGGCAGTCACGCATCATATGGCCATATCCCTTACACCGATGACATTGTATGTTGCTTGTTCTACCTGTCGATGCCACGGATGAAGTACTCGCAGCTGGCTTTTGCGCTGTCTTCACTACTGAATTGGTGGGGGCAGCTCGAGTCTTGTCACTAGATGATGGCATAGGAGTACGTGTAGACGGAGTTGTAGATGGGCGCGGCTGCCATGAACTAGCTTTCCCTGCAGAAACATTAGTCCTTGCGTTAGCACGTCGTCCCTGCACTTCCCGTTCAGCTTTACAAGCAAGATGAAACAGTTTGGTTACGTTATTGTATTCTTTGTAAGCGAGGATATCCTGAATTTCCTGATTTAATCCACCTAAAAATCTAGCCATAGCAGGTTCCTCATCCTCCTCTAATTTACAACGCAACATACCCGTTTGTAATTCCTGATAGTATTCTTCTACACATTTAGATCCTTGTCTCAATTGCTGCAACTTATTTATCATATCACGGGCATAGTAAGATGGAACAAATCTAGCTCTCATGGCTCGTTTCAGCGCATCCCAAGTTTTAGGTATGTTATGAGGATTTTTCTTGCCATATTTGATCCACCAAACAGAAGCAAAATCTGTGAACTCACTAGTAGCAGCCCTAACACGTGTGTTCTCAGGAAATTCATGG